>JADRCD010237963.1:28350-61766 GCA_019843815.1 Montemys delectorum
AAACGCCAGCCCTGTATACAGACAAGAGTCCAACCATAGCTACACACAGAAACCCTGTCTCCAATGCCGGGAAGGGGGTGGGGGTGGGGGAATCAGGCTTATGGTTTCGATCTTTGTCTTTCTTTTTCTCTCTGTTTCGAGGTGCTAGAAATGAAACCCAGGACTCTTTGCTCGACAAGTACTGTCCAAGGCCGTATCTCCATCAGGATTGTGATTTTTCCACACATTTGCCAGGAAAGAAAAATCAAACATAACTCAAGTAAACAGCCCTAGACCCAAGTCGGGAAGCAAAAGCCATCTGTATGAAATCACAATGGGTAGCTTCCTTGAAGGACCTCACCAGGTAAAAGAGGTAAAAATGACCCCAGAAAGCAGTTGCAAACTTTAAATCTGCTCCTGCTAAGTCTTCAAATCCAGGATGAGCTGTCAGATATAAGAAGCCAAATAGCTGAGCACACAGCCTGTTAGATTGGCTGCCCCAAACTGAGGGGTCGTTCCTCCCGCACCCTCAGGCCCGCTTTGACAGCGGAGATTGAATTCTTTCCCACACATAACCCAGTGCTCTCGACGGGTTCCCCAAGACTTGTTAAATTAGATGTTTTCTATTTATACTGACCCATTACACAACCCGGTGACCAGCCTTTTCGCTTAGTGCAACAGTTAAGAAAATTTTCAGAATATTTCCCAAATATTTCCTGACATTTGTGACATGAGACGGTCCAATGAGGTGACAAAATAAGGAGACACTCCAAAGAGGTACAAGAGCACCGTGTTCCCAAACGCCAATACCTCAGCCCTCTTAAGTCCCAAGGCGAGCGAGCCGGAGGGTTCAACAACGCCCAGAAGCTGCATTCCTGCATTCACGCCCGCCCGCCGGTCCCGCAGTCTCTGCCCTCCTCACTCTCCCTCCCCCTCCCCCCCCCCCTCCTCCTCCGCCTCCTCCTCCTCCTCCTCCTCCTCCTTCTCCTCCTCCTCCTCCGCCGCCGCCGCCGCCGCCGCCTCTCAGTGCTCCAGGGAGGATCACTCAGGCTCACACGGTCACGGACTGCGGAGGACTCAGCCCTTCATCAGTCTTCACGCCCTTCGTTTCTCTCCCACTCAAACCTCCTTCGCCGTCTCCGTCTCTCAGGGTCGCACACACTCCGGAGTCCCCCTCACGCCCACGGTTTTTCTCCTCACACTCTGGGTTTTTCCGTCTCACACACACACACACACACACACGGTCTCCTACACTCACCATCTCGCAGTTTTTCACACACAGTCCCCCTCACACTCGGGATCTTGCACACTCACAATGCCACTCGGGGTCTCTCTCTCTCTCTCACACACACACACACACACACACACACACACACACACGGGTCTCTCACGCACACTCGGGGTCTCACACACATACTAGGGGTTTCTTACACACACACACTCGGGGTCTCTCACACACACTCGGAGTCTCTCACACACACACACACACACACACACACACACACTCGGGGTCTCTCTCACACGCACACGCACGCGCACACACACACTTGGGGTCTCTCTCACACACACACACACATACACACTCGGGGTCTCTCACACACACACTCGGGGTCTCTCACTCTCTCTCACACACACTCACTCACACACGCACGAGCGCGCGCGCGCCTGCGTCTGCCTCCTCACACCGCCGTCCACTCCGGGATCCACGCTCCCGGCGTCCTCCTCTCAGCCGCCCGCCGCGTCTCTCCCGCGCCCTCCGCCCCACGCGATTTCCGCCCGCATCCAGCACGCGGCGACGGAGGCCGCGCAGAGCGCTCGGCCGCACACTAGAGCGCCCGGGCCGGGCCGGAGCCAGCCCCTCACCTCCTCGGCCCCGCCAGTCACCTCCTCGTGGCCCGGAGCTGCCAGGATGCTCTGTCGCGCCGTCGCCCGGGCCGCTCAAGCCCCGCCCACGCCACGTCACTCGCACCGGATCGCGACGGCGCGCGCCGCCAGGGGACCGGGCTCGGAGCGGGGGCCCCAGGCGGCGTGGCTTCCGGGCGCTAGGGCACGCCGGGGCCCTAGGAGATCCGCGTACCGTTACCGGGCAGCCTCCAGCAGGCCGCGCCTCACCTGGGATGGCCGCTCCCGGGCTCTCCGCCTCTGGGGCTCCACGTGAGGATGCTGCTGCTGGCAGCTCGGAAGAGCCAACACAAGACCACACGCCCAGTAGCGCCCTGGACAGTTGACACAAAGAGCTCTGGACCGCCTCCCTTCAGCCCGGGGAAGCCAGAAGACAGACACTCCCGGGATCGGTGCTCTGCGCTGACGTTCAGTTCGGACTCAGTTCGACCCTGAAAAGCTGCCACTTCTTGCTCTCAGCTTTGCCCTGGTCTTCCCTGACCCTGCTGACACCTGTCTCGGGGAAGCTGCGACATCCTGTCCTTTCCTTCTCCCGTTGGTTGCTCCTCTATCTCCTTTTAGGTTATCTTTTTTTCTCTAGTGGCGCTGGCGTCCGTGCTAAGACCTCCTGCCTTTTATATTCCACTGGACCTTCTAACCGACCAGTCTGGCTGGAATCAGTATAGTCTAAAGTTGTGCTCTTCTCTTAGGCTATCAGACTTTAAAAAAAAAAAAAAAAAAAAAGGACTCCCCAAGAAATCAGTATTTCCTCCAGGAATAGACTGCTAGGAGAGGAAGTGGCTGAAGCTTCCAAAGGAGGAACTTATCTCCGGGCAAAAAATGTACAACTTGTCAGATGGCCTTGAAGGAGGCAGACTTGGAGTTTGTTTGTAAGGGATCTCACCCTTTCTGCATTTCTCGCTTAAGATTTAAACCTTATTAAGAGTTAAATAGTGCTGGGCATGGTGGTCCACACCTCTAATCTCAGCACTCAGGAGGCAGAGGGAAGTCAATTTCTGTGAATTTCGAGGCCAGCCTGGTCTACAAAGCTGGAAAGAGTCCAGGACTGCCAGGGCTCTGTTACACAAAGAAGCCCTGTTGGAGGCAGAGCTGGGGGGCGGTTAAGTAGTTAAGAGCAATTGCAGAGGAAAGGGGTCCTATTCCCAGCACCAAGGTGGCTCATGACCACCTGTAACCCCAGTTTTTCAGGCCCCACCAGGCACGCAGGTGGTACGCTATACATACATACGCAAAACATAAAATTCTTTTAAATTTTTTATTTATATGAGTACACTGCAGCTGTCTTCAGACACACCAGAAGAGGGCATCAGATCTCATTACAGATGGTTGTGAGCCACCATGTGGTTGCCGGGATGTGAACTCAGGACCTCTGGAAGAGCAGTCAGCAATCTTAACCGCCGAGCTATCTCTCCAGCTCCAAGATAAAAAATTTTAAATTAGCAGACTTTAGTGACACCTGCCCTTAATTGGAGGCGGGAGGGGCGGAGGAAGTTGGATCTGGGTTAGTTCCAGTTCAGCCAAGGTTACAGAGTTACACCCTGTTTCAAAACAAAAAACAAAAAAACTTTAAACCTTCCTGGGGGGTGGTGGCACAGTCCTTTAATCCCAGCATTCAGAAAGCAGAGATAGATCGCTGAGAGTTCCAGGTTGGCCTAGTGTACAGAGCAGTTCTTGGACTTGCAGGTGCTGTTACAGAACTCTGTCTTGAAAAATTTAGAAAAAATAAAGGGAAACAAAAAAAAAAAGAAAAATTTAAACTCTATTCTTACATCAGGAACCCCAAAGACACACTTGGGGGAGTCACTGGCTATCTTTGTCCTTCCCAATGTAGCCACATTTGAATAAATTTTTTTCTGCTTTTCATTATTAATTTGGCTCGATTTATCAGTTTATTAAGGATGCATGGCTAAACCTAGCTTGTTGAGGAACAGGCTGTAACCCCAAATCTGGTACCATGATCTTTTTGTCCACAGTTCACCACATGCAGACTGCTTCCCAGTCACTCAAACCCTTCTTCCCACCCACTCCGTGGGGAGTCCGGAAATGCACAACAGCTGAACTCTGCCCAGTCTGCATGCCCATTCTCCAGCTGCCTCAGAGTCTAGCCCGCCGCACCTGCCACATGCCCCACCCAAAACTACTTAAAATATTATGATTGGAGGTTTTTTAATGTTTGTTTTTATGAAATTCTACAAAGTGTGAGTTTCTGTAACTTGAGTGGGTGGTTCTATTAAGTGCAAAATTTGTAACGTCAAAGTCATGTTGAAATAACAAGATTGTGCACACCTGTGAACCATGGGGTAGGAGATATGTTAAAATACAGATTGAAATAGCTTCAAATCGCACCTAGAGAGGCTGAAGAGATGGCTCATTGCGTGAGAGTGCCTCTGGGGGACATCTGTGCATACAAGCACACATAATTAAAAATAAAAATACCTTAAAAAATAAAAACCTTTCAACCAAGCAATGGGTTTCTCACTGTTTGGTTTAGGACCCCTGAACCCAAGGTGCGTATTTTACAAATCAAAGCAGAGATAGCCTCCAGCTTCTTCCAGCATCTCTCAAACCCTACCCGCCATGCCCTACTCCCCAGAGGCTCTTTCCTACATAATCCAGCCATTTTGGTCTTTGATCCTTCCTCCTCTTCCTCCTCCTCCTCCTCCTTATCTCTGTGCGCATCTGAGCATCCTTTTCTTTTTCTCTTCCTTCCCCCTCTACCTCCTCTCTCCCCAAGATAACTTCCCTGGCCTCTTTCCTTGGTGACAGTGAACTCTCCCACCCAAGAACAGCTTCCCAATAATCTAATGTGATATAATTAGGCTTGAACTGGTTCATTTCACAGGCGGATCACTCACCTTTAATCCCAGCACTCCGGAGGCAGAGGTAGAGGGAATTCTGAGATCGAGGTCAGCCTGGTCTACAGAGTTCTAGGACAGCCAGGGCTACACAGAGAAACTCTCTCTGGAAAAGCCAAATCATTGACTAAACCTCTCCTAAAGTGCATTCCTCCCTCCTTCCTGATGAATGAAAAATCAGGGACGTGATCACTCCTAGGTATGGCTGAAGAGAAGGTTTTTATTGTAGTTAGGAGGGAGAACACAGCCAGAAGCATTTGGAAGAGTCCAGACTGAACATAGCCAACAGAATAGACCAGGCCATGAGAGGTGAGGGGGCTGGAGGAAAGCAGGAGAGAGAGGAAAGAGAAGAGACGGCAAATGAAGAGAGGAGGCAAGGACCAAGAGGCCAAGAGAAGAACCAAGAGAACACATAGCCAAAATGGCAGAGTAGATACAGGAAAGAGAAGCTGGGGGGAGGGAAGCAGGTGCAGAGGTTTGGGAGCTGGTGAGAAATACTGATTCTTGATTGGGTGGTAACAGAGCCTGGCAGCCTTGTCTGCTTTAATATGTTAATAGGAACCACAGCCTTTTGTCCCAGGTTTCTTTGGAATTTAACAACCTATGGGCCTAGGATGCAGTCCTTGAGGACCCCTTGTTGCTGCTGCCCCCTTTTGGATTCGCTTCTTAGAACCCTTGAAGAGTCTCTGATGCAGCTCAACGGGGTCCCGAGTGCAGGCCCCCGCTCCAAAGGAGCATGGCAGAGTCTAAAGACAGGAACTCAATAGCTCTTCTGAGGATGAGGGAGGTTTCCCAGCACAAGCCCACAGCCAGACTCTGATTCCCTGGCAAGAGGAGGGGATATAAGGGATGGGGAGCAGGATATGAGACCATCAATACTTCTTTGATGTAAACTCCCTATCCCACCTGAGAAACCCCGTTACCTAGAGATCCACAGTCAATGAGTCAGGTAAGTAACTGTTAGTATTTGGGAGAGGGAAACTGCTGTAGGTATTGCAGCCTGGGTAGCAGCTGGATGCCCTTCCATCCTTACACACCTTCTGGAAGAGGAAGTGAGCCTGCATAGATTTAGGTCAGTTGAGTCTGACCCTTCACTTCTGGAGTCAGTCCCTCCAGCATCTCCCTCCATTCCGTGAGAGCCACCCATTTGTCCTTGCAATAGCTATATATAGAAATCTGGCTTCCATCTGGCTTTGCTGTCTCACATCCACATTAGAGAAGCTGCTCAGCCGAAAGCTCACTAGGTACAAGACGAGGGATCGGCGGCTTTCCAACGTCAGCATTCATGTGTCATGGGCGCACCCTGCAGGATATAGTTATTTATCCTCTTCCATCAGATAAGGAAGCTGAGGCTAGGGGGAAGTCGAAAGGCCACCCAAGCCAAACTGGCTGACACTGGCAGAATGCCTTCTCTGCAGCTATGAAACTGATGTACCCGAAGGGCTCAAAAAGAGCTAGGGCGGGGGTGGGGGGAGGATGGAGAGAGGGCTCAGCAGTTAAGGGCATTGCCTGCTCTACCCAAGGACCTAGGTTCAATTCCCAGCAACAATATTTCAGCCCACAACTGTCTATAACTCCTGTTCCAGGTGATCTGACACCCTCATACAAACAAACACATGCAGTGGAACCACCAGTGAAATAAAAATAAATAATTAAAAAAAAAAGATTTGGAATGAATGGAGTAGCTGTCTGCAAGATCATTACAAAAGATAGCATGGTGGGTAAGGAAGTTTTGACAGCGCGTAGGCAGTGTCCTGGGTAGGACCTTTCCCTTGGGCCTGTGCCACAGCTGGGCTTGTGTTCATACCTCATTCCCCTTCCTTCCACAGTGCAGTGAGGTTTAGATCACCTTCCAGTGCCCCCCCCACCCCCAGTATAGCAACACCTGGGGTCTAGTCTGGCCAACTCAATGGAAACTGGTATTGAACCGCTTCTCTACCACAAAGTTCATGCTCGGGCCCAATCCCTCTGCATGCTTCCCTATTCCAGACACTCCCTTTATCGACCTCCACGTGCTCCAAAGTCTTATCATCTCCACTCATCCCTCCCTAAGGTAGTCTCTCTCTCTCTCCCCCTCCTGCTAGAATCCTTGAGACTAGGAAAGCTCACAGGACACTATGGACCTCTATATCTTCCACTCCTGGGTTTTCAGGGCTCACAAGTTTCCCAGGATCTGAAGCAAAGGCCTTCTGGTGAAGTTGCAGCAGGCCTGTGTCTGATCTCTTTGTATGGCTTCCTGTATGACTCAGCAGGCAGGCAGGTAAGATGCTGCATCTGGGAAAGGTGATCTCCTAAAATGAACTTTAAATTCAAAGTGTAGAGGGCAAAAGGGCCTGGTACACACAGACAGGCACTGGAGAAGCCAGGCAAGTTAAAACACACAGCTTCCCTCTTCCGTGGACTGAGGTGCCCTGCTGCTCTTCCTGGAATGCCAGGAATGATGGAGTTCTACAACTTGGTGGCCCTTTGCTGTCTGATGAGACATGCTCAGCCCATATCTCCCAGAATTTACTTATCCCTGACCCTTTTCCCCTTAAATCTTGAACATTGCTTTTAGGTCATAAAACCCATTCTTATATCACTTGTGCTTCACAATAGCCTAAGTGACTTCTACATTATCTTAGGGCCAGGCCAATCCCAAGACCCCCACAAACATATTTACCTCAGTCATTCTCCCTTATCTTGAACATTATTTCTAAGTCAATAAGAAACCATCTTATGGATGAAGCCATATGTACTTTGCAAAGAGCTTCAATGCAAACATGTCTTAAATTGTTGGAACTGAGTTAATGGGACTGAGTTTATTGTCATCTGAATATTCCTCACCCCGCCCCCCTACACACACACACACATTATGCTGTGCTTAAATATGGCTAAAATTAAATTATTTGGGCCAGACTCTAAAAGTCCTGGTCTAGCACCTGTGACCAAGTTTCACTCTCATCTCCCCCTGCTGGGATTTCCTTGCCGGCTGTGAAGCCTGATCACCACACACCAAGGATGCTGAGACCAGAAGCCGAGGGAGGAGGAGCTCAGGAAATCCAGGCAGGGTCACTTGCAGGTTTAGCCTTTATCTCCACCCTCAGCTTCGGGGCATCACACTGCTGACTGGGCAGAAGCAACAAGAGGACAGGAGCCCAACTCCAAAAGGCACAATTCTGGGTCTGTTTCTTGGTCCCAGTGGAGAAATCAATTCCAGCAATTCCAGAGAAGAGGACAAAAGGCAGAGGGGTAGTGTTGAGGCCCTAGTGAAATTACAGACCAAGCACCCACCTCTACAGCACCTTCATACATCATGGCTCCCTCCTCCTGTGCTCAGAGCAGGACAAGGCACCTTACAGCATCCAGAATACTTTTATTGCCAAAATCGAGGTACAGCTTGCTCAGGGCCCCACGTGGGGGTCCCAACACTCAGGTGAGGGACAGATGGATAGGAATGTGCTTAACAAGGGAAGTCCAGTGCCAGAAACGATATGGGAAGGCAGTGTGGTCCAGCCTCCAAGTGGCTTTGAGATTCCAACTTAAAAGTTGACCCAAGCTCATAGTCAGGTCCACTGTCCCTAACGCAGGCCCAGATTCCCCACCCCTGCTGTCACAGAGACCATGTGGCATTCCTGGGGCAAACATACAAACCAACAAAAAACCCTAGCTGGGACTCTAAGTTCCTAGCTCTCTTGGGAGCCTTTCAAAGCTCTGGACTGTTTCCTGTAAACCAAAGCCCTTCAGCTGCCTGGTGGAAGCAAGTGTTGGGCAGGAACTCTACCAGATCACTCAACCCTGTGCCAGCCCAAGTGGATGGCAGAAAGACCCCATAGCAGGGTGCACCATGGTGGTGGAGTTCTCAAGAAGGTGGCTCATAGGAGGCTCTGAGCAACCACGGTTGTTCCCTTGAGCTCCCTTTCTTCAGAGGAACCTTAAGAGAAGGGATGACACTAGACCCCGCCCCCTCCCCTTAAACTACAGTCCCAGCACTGACAGAGCCAGCTTCAGAACTGGGACCTACATCACAAGCAGGGAGATCAGGGATCCTAGGACATGGCTCCCAGAATTGAGAGGTCCTCTGCTGTCCAGTCCAGAATTAGGATGCTGCTAAATGAGAGGTAGGAGCGGACTGTAAAGAATCCAACCTGGAGGAACAATGGAGGACACAACCAATGGCCCTGCCTGCAGGGGCTTACCCGACTGCCTCCAGGAGACCCCACACTCAGAATGTCTACCAGTGAGGTCACAGGGAAGCCAGCCACCTATGGCCAGTGTAGTAGGCAACCTGGAGCCAGTGTGTGGAAAGGTCACCCGGGGATCTCTGTGGAACCTTTCATGGCAGGACATCAGCTCAGTAACTAACATCCCTCATAGGAAGGTTAGGGCCCAGTGAGCTACAATAGAAAGACCAGAGAGTTAAGAAGATTGCCTGGCCCAAGTTAGGGACTAGGGTGAGGAGCCAAACAATCCGATCAGGTCACAAGTCACCAGCAGCAGCAGCAGCAGCAGCAGCAGCAGCAGTGTTCTTTCCTTCAAATGTCCACACTTCTTCCTTCTTCACGGCCATTCTACATAAGAAGGTTGAGAAATAGCATTCCCCTGAGGCAGATGCCTCCTAAAACTTAGGACCTTGAATGATGGTCACAAACTCTACCAAGTTTGTAGACCATGAAAGAGTCAGAGGCCAAGAGAAGCTCCGAGGTCCAGCCATCCAGCAGCCCTGCCTGGCGTAGGAAATCAAGGTTCCAGAAGCACACGTTTCAGATAAGCCAAGGTAGTGGCATTGGCTAGCATCTCAATGTGTTCACTTCCCGGCAGCTCCTGCAATGACACCCTGTGCTCTTGGCGGCTCTGCCAGGCTTGGCACTGCAGGACGCTCTCCAGGTTCACTGTGCCGTCACCATTGCCGAAGCAGATTTTGGGGTCTCGATCAGGAAAGCTCTCATAGTAGAAAGAGTTTGGCGTGGGAACACCAGTCCCGTAAAGGCAGTGCAGCTCCACCCCAGGTGGCGTCATGGCTTCAACCAGCTCTTCTGTGTCCTGCCTCATGAACCAGCCATCTTCAAAGCCGATGTCCTGGAAGAACCGGTGATAGTCCCGGAGTGTGTAGTTAGTTGTGGGTGTGTACACAAATACCTTTTCATGTGACCACGTGTGGTTGTATGGCAGTAGCCAGCTGGTGGAGACAGCGGATCGCTGCTGTTCCCGGATCTTCAGTGGCCCAATGACGGGGATGCGATTATTGTCTCCTGGAAGGACAAAGCTCCATCAGCCTGGGCTCGGGAAGGAGGTTCAGAAACCCAGCCAACGGCTCAGTGAGTACTCCATCCTTACACCGTTAGTTATCATCATATTCCCATCTATGTACCACTGACTTTTATTTCTCTTTCTTTTCTTTCTTTCTGTACGTGGAAAACATATATCTCACCAGAGATTCAGAGCACTCCCGCCTCCCACCTCCTCCCTCAAGTTGTTTATTCTGTCTAGGCACCAGTGAAGGACACCCTCTGCTAAGTGCGCATCTCCATAAAGCCTGTGGGCACAAGTTTTGTCTTCGGTGAAGCAAGTCAACAGGCCAGCTGTTTTTGGTTTTTGGTTGTTTGTTTCTGTTTCATCACACTTGGGCCCAGGAGGCAAGTCAGTGGGGAGCAACAGCTGGAGTCAGCTCTTCCCATGGCCCAGTGAGACTTTAAGGGGCTGAGACAATGCAGACAGGGGCTACTCCCTGGTTCAAGTATTACCGTAGTTCATTATCCAACACTGTCTCAAAGCAGGCTGGCATTTTTGGCTGACCCCAGGGCCTCAGCTTTGCCTGCTATCACTAGAATCCTTGGGGAAAAGGAAACTCCTAGGAATGCATGGATTTCCATCTCTTCCACCCCTGGATTTCTAGAGCTGAAAGCAGTTTCCGACATCTGAGGCAAAGATGTAAGGGGTTTCCCAGGGAAGCTTTGAGACAGCCAATGCCTGACTCCTTTCTGTCACATTCTGAAGGCACCTTCATCTTCTCCTCTAAGCCCAGGATGGCAAAGCATAGGGCTGTGATGAATCCTCCTTGTATCTAAACATCGGAGCCACTGGGCCATGAAGTTACTGTCCTCTCAATTCAAGATCACTGGGAGATGATAAGCCTGACCCAATCATTATGATTAGATGAGCAAGCAGGTCAGGCAATACCAGTGAGGGCATAAAGATAGTCTAGGGATTCTGGAGATGGTACTGGTTCACAGTCCCCAAGTGAGGGGTTCCCCAAGGCTACCACCCAGTCATGGTGGAGGGCAGGGTAGCTTCTTTCTGCACCAGGAGGCCCTGTCTCATGGCTGCAGACGGTGGATCCTACAGTCATAAAAACGTAAGTCAGTTGGAGAAGGCCCAAGAGAGGATTGACTTTCCAATGACTAAGCAGAGCCAGCCAGATCACCACCTACTGCCTCCCTGAACTGCCCAGAGGCAGGTGAAGTTCATCAACAGGATACCATAGCCAGCCTTCCACCTGTGAGGCAAAGTGAGGGTGGCTGAGGAAGGTTTGAGAAAGGACCCCAAAGAACTGTGGGTCAAATCAGGTTCTGCTAGTCAGCTATACAGCACTGCGTGTTTGTTCGTGTGTATGTTCACATAAGCAATGAGCAATTTATGTCACTCTGTGCACAAGATTACAACAGATTACACAAATCACAAGGGCTATAACTAGAGAGGAGAGACCAGGAGTAGTATTTTAGATTTTCATTTTATTGCCTTTATGTGTGCGTGTGTGTATGTGTGTATGTGTGTGTGTGTGTGTGTGTGTGTGTGTGTGTGTGTATTTGTGTGTGTCCCCTCATATAAGTGCTACAGCATGCACGTGGAGCTCAGAAGGCAACCTGTGAGAGCTAGTTCTCTCCCTCTACCATGTGGGTTCTGGGAATTGAATTCAGATCCTCAGACTTAGCAACAAATACCTTGACCTTCTGACCCAGCTCACCAGTCACATTAGATTTTCTTTGGAAAGAAAAAAAATAGATACTTGGTTTTCTTTTCTTTTTCTTTCTTTCTTTTTTTTAAAGATTTATTTATTTATTTTATGTATATAAGTACATTGTAGCTGTACAGATGGTTGTAAGCCATCTTGTGGTTGCTGGGAATTGAACTCAGGACCTCTGTCCGCTCCTGCCCTGCTCATTTTGGTTCAGAGATTTATTTATTTATTATATGTAAGTACACTGTAGCTGTCTTCAGACACACCAGAAAAGGACGTCAGATCTCATTACAAATGTTGTGAGCCATATGTGGTTGCTGGGATTTGAACTCAGGATCTTTGGAAGAGCAGTCAGTGCTCTTAACTGCTGAGCCATCTCTCCAGCCCTTGGTTTTCTAACTAATTATTATGTGTATATGCTATGCATATGAGCACACGTCATTGAGGCCAGAACTTTGTGGAGTTGGTTCTCTCCTTCCACCTTTATACTGGTTCTGGGGATTGAACTCAAGCCCTTGGGCTCGCACAGCAAGCTCCTTTACTCCTGAGTCATCTTACTGGGATCCCATAAAATGGATATTTAAAATAGAAAGCTTCTTTCTGTTAGTCCAGGGAGGAGAGATGAAGGATGTTGGCATAGGAACAGGACCACAGATGGACATGAGAAAGCATTCTGGCACCAGGCATCCATGAGGGGCGTGGGAGGTCTTACCTGAGGCCAGAACACGTAGGGTCTTGGCCACGCCCCCCCAGGGCGCACCCAATGAGACGAAGGCATGGATATACTTGTCCTTCCAGGCTTGTGGTTGCCGCTGCAGAAAGTAGAGCACGTACATGTTGCCCATGCTGTGGGCGACCAGCACCACGGGACCCCCATACTTCTGGTACATCTCCTCGATCATCTCTCGAAGGGCCAAGAAGTAGGGCCCGTTTTCATCTGCAGGCCAGAGCCAAGCAGGGGTCAGGCAGGAAGTGTCCTGGGGCCTAAACCACTAACCAATCTACAGAGCAGAAGCAGGACTAGGGGGTGCAGAGGGCACTGGAAACTAAGTAGGAGCAGACTAGTTCCCCCAAAGGTTCATAAAGAGAGGACAAAGCGACCCTTCCCCCACCGTCCTTCGGCCTTAGCCTCTGCCCTCGCCAAGACTCAGAGGTCCAAAAATCCTAGAATGAATGACTGGGAAAGACAAGGCAAGACTAGATCAGAGCTGGTGGCAGTGCCCACTGCACAGGAAGCCAGAGACTAAGATGTAGAGCAAGCCCAAGGACTATTAGTGGCCAAGACTACCTTATTCCTGCCTCTCAGTCCCTAGGGAATGGAACAGGGTCGGGTGTGGGGGTAATTTCTTACTTGGGGCGCGGCGCCAATCATAGGGAGCACCGCGAACATCTTCACCCCGTGTGTAGCCCCAGCCCACGAGGCTCTCCACCATCGTGTAGAAATAGGAACCTGCGGACAGAATGCACAGAATTCCATAAAATACAGCCAGTGTTAGCCACCCACGCCACACCCACAGAGACAATGACATCGGTCTCCTCGAAGAATTGGAAAAGGAATTTGTGTCCACTAATCAAAGAAAGCTCACGGGCTACCCCTTCAAGGCAACGTAGTACTTCCAATATTCTAGAGGCCTATCAGAGCCTGGAGCCCCCAGCCACATACCCTAGAGGCCCTGAGCAAGAGCTACATACCCACATTCCTTTTGCTGGGGTCTAGGAATTCCATAGAATATGTTTCCCCAAAGCCAGGGACACGCACGTCTACACCATCGGGAAACTGGGTGGCCCGAGATGTTCTGTTGTAAACCAACCTGTCAGGAAAAGACAGTGAGTCACTAACTCACTGGTACGTCTAAGCTCTGTACATCTCAATACTGCCCTGTGACCTTAGCCATACTCCAGTCTCACGCCCTGATTTGGTCTGAGGTCTAAAAGAGATTTAAAAAAAAAAAGGTAACAAAACAGGCTTATAAAACTCAGATCAATGCCAGACAGGGACTTGAGAGACTGAGCTGGGAAGATCAGGCAGTCAAGGATTTTCATTTACATATAAGTTTGAGGCTAGCCTGGGCTATAAGAGACTTTGTCTCAAACAAACAAGCAAACAAAACCCTCAACAGTACAGAGGACCAGAATAACAAAATCCAAATCAGAACTCCATGAAGGCTACTCCAGAGACTAACGGGGTGGGCTGGGGAGACCCAAAGTAAATTCCCTTCTCCAGGGGTACCCTCATCTAGACTGCTGCCGGGCAACACTACCACAGATGTAGCAGCTCCAAACTCAGGATTTTATTATCGCGTGGTTTCTGTGGTTGTCATAAAAAACAACCAAACTCAGAGCAATGTGTGGCTGCTCTATGCTCCTTCTTCAGGCCAGGTGTCTACATGCCCTGGAGAAGCAATAGGAAACACTAGGGGCAAATGTGCCCAAGAAAAGCTGAATTGATTAGTGGTCCTAAATCCTACCATCATTAAAGATCAACTACCAAGAGGCCTGGAGAGAGGACTCAGTGGTTAAGAGCCCTTGTTGCTGCTTCAGTGGACACGAGTTCAAGTCCCAGTACCCACATGATGGTTCATGCCATCTATAACTTCAGTTCTAGGGGATTCTTCCACCTCTTCTGGCCTCCACAGGCACTGTACACACCTGGTGCACCAGCATATAGGAAGGCAGAAAATCCATACATATTAAATGGTGGCGCATGCTTTTAATCGCAGCACTCAGGAGGCATAGGCAGGTGGATCTCTGAGTTCAAGGCCAGCCTGATATACAGAACAAGTTCCAGGACAGCCAGGGCTACACAGAGAAACCCTATCTCAAAAAACAAACAAACAAAACTCAGCCATAACCCCTAACATTGATCATGTGATAGGGCCCAAGGCCACTCTCAGTAGCTACCAGCGAAGTGCAGAAATTGATTGTGAAAAGCCAAGGCGCCTTTGTGCAAGAAGAGAATCTAAACAGGGCAGAGGAGCGATGAAGACAAAGGCTCCCGTCAGCATCAGCCTGTGCCTCCACTGGCAGGCAGCACCTGAGGCCACATGTCTCCAAGACAGAAATAGAAATGTAGAGCAACAGCCCAGGAATAGCTGCAACCACACACCGAAAAGAGTCAACAAAGAGGGCGGCATAAACAACGGTCTGGACTGGGTGCCCAGAGGATCAGCTAGCATGTCTCTGGGAAAAGCTTTTAATTGATTAAGTTCTAATCAGCTCAAACATTTGCCAGCACCAACTATGTTCTTCAATTTGGCTCAGCTATTGAGAACACTTGTTGCTCTTGCCCAGGACCCAGGTTGAATTCCCAGCACCCATACAGTGGTTCATAACCATCTGTAACCTCCAGTCCTAGGGGACAGACATCCTTTTCTGACTTTCACTGGCACCTAGCACATGGTACACTTACATATACGCAAGCAAAGCACTCATTTACACATAAAATTATAAAATAAAACTAGAAACAGATAGAAACATAGCCCCTGCCTTTAGAGACTTCTGTCTGCAAGGGGAACCTTAGAATACCACATTCACGAGGCAGAGGCAGGAGGATCTCTCTCAGAGTTTTGAGGTCAACCTGGTCCACAAAACATGTTCTAGGATGGCCAAAGAAATCTTGTCTTGAAAAACAAAAACAAGCAAGCAGATAAAAAAGAAAGAATAGGGGCTGGTGAGATGGCTCAGCGGGTAAGAGCACCGAGTGCTCTCCCGAAGGTCATGAGTTTAAATCCCAGCAACCACATGGTGGCTCACAACCACCATGAGACCTGACGCCCTCTTCAGGTGCATCTGAAGACAGCTACAGTGTACTTATAATAAATACATAATAAATAAATCTTTTAAAAAAAAAGAATAATGCAATTTTTGAGTTTGGATACTGGTTCTGTGATTTATCAGCTGAATGAAATGGCTGTAGCCAATTTTATAAATTCTTAGAGCTTCCACCTTCTTATCAATAAAGTACGTTTCTCATATTTTGCTTTATTGTGGCTTGAAGGCTCAAATTCAGAGCCTCATGTGATTATCACGCAAGTAATTTTTCACTGAGCCACACCCCCACTTCCTGTAAAGCAGTTTAATAACAATGCCACCTCCACAGAGTGCCTTAGGACTAAATTAATCATCTGGCAAGTTCATTCTGGAGCAGACCTCAAGAGTATTCTAGTACAAATCTAGATAGTGTAGGTCATTCATTCAGACGTGCTCTTGAGGCAATCAAGAGACTCATATACTTAAGAAGACAGAACTGGTAAATCAAACCCTTGATCCCAGAATTCAAGAGGCAGAGCCAGGATTGTCAGTTCCAGCCTGGGCTACCTAGGGAATTGGAGGCCAACCTGAGCTACACAGTAAGACCCTGTCTCAAATCCTTTTTTAAAAATTTAATTGTATGAGTATCAATTTTTTGCCTGCATGTATACATGTGTATCACATGCATGCCTGATACCTACAGAGATCAAAAGAGAATCAGATCTCTTGGAACTGAAGTTATGACAGTTATGAGCTACCAAGTAACTGATGGGACTCAAACTCAGGTCCTCTGCAAGAGGAGCAGGTGATCTAATCTACTCAGCCACCTTAGTAATCCTTTTTGTGGTGTTGTTTTGTTGGTCTTTGTTGTTGTTGTTAAGACAAGATTTCAAGATTTCACTGCCCAGGAGGTGGTGGTCCACACCCTTAGTCCAGGGCTCAGGAGGTAGAAGCAGGCAGGGCAGATCACTGTGAATTCTAGGCCAGCCAAAGCTATACAGAGAAACCTTCTCTTTAAAGAGAAAGAAAGAGAGAGAGTGTGTGTGTTCTGTCCCAGAACTCACTCTGTAGACCAGGCTGGCGTCAAATTCAGAAATCCACCTGCTTCTGCCTCCCAAGTGCTGCCCAGCTAGTTTTTTTATTTATTTATTTATTTATTTATTTATTTATTTATTTATTTATTTATTTATTATATGTAAATACACTGTAGCTGTCCTTAGACACCCCAGAAGAAGGCATCAGATACCATCTTAGATAGTTGTGAGTCATCATGTGGTTGCTGGGATTTGAACTCACAACCTTCTGAAGAGCAGTCAGAGCTCTTAACCACTGAGCAATCTCTCCAGCCCACTTTCTTTAGTTTTAAGACAGGGTCTTGCTACATAGCCCAGTAGTTGGAGTGGGTGTGTCCTTGTTGGTGGAAGTGTGTCACTGTAGGCATGGGCTTTTAGACCCTCATCCTAGCTGCCTGGGATGAGCCAGTCTTCTAGCCATCTTTGGAACAAGAGATGGAAGTCTCAACTCCTCCAGCACCATGTTTGCCTGGACACTGCCATGCTCTTGTCTTGATGATCATGGACTGAACCTCTGAACCTGTAAGCCAGCCCCAATTAAATGTTGTTCTTAGAAGAGTTGCCTTGGGCACTTGGGAGACAGAGGCAGGCAGATCTCCGAGTTCAAGGCCAGCCTGGTCTACAGAGTGAGTTCTAGGACATCCAGGGATACACAGAGAAACCCTGTCTCAAAAAAAACAAAAAAACAAAAAAAAAAAAGTTGCCTTGGTCATGGTGTCTTCTCCCAGCAATGGAAACCCTATTTGAGACACTGATCAAAGTGCTGGGTATAAGGGACTTCTGAATGCTGAGCCCTAAACGGGATATGTATTGTCAATACCCCACAAGGCTCAGGAAGCATCATGGAAGAGGGAAAACAATCTACGATGAGGATGATGGGGAGAAGAGCTGAGAGATGCTGTCTTCTGGGTACCACCTGGTCATTATACACATGAAGTCACAGCAATGATAGCTACCTACATAAGATCACACCAAGGAGATCAGTAAACATTCCAGCAGGCAGAACTAAAGGAACCAAGCAGGATATATAGGACACACACACACACACACACACACAGACACACACACACACACACTAAATGGGCAATGAGCAAGAAAAGAAAGATGGAGCCAGCGAGTTAGCTCAGTGGACAAAGGGACTTGTTGACAAACCATAAGACCTGAGTTCAATCCATGGGAACAACATGGTGGAGGTAGAGAACTAACACCTCAGGTTGTCCCATGACCTATAGGTAGCCTGTGCTATAGCATGTGCATTCACTCCTAAATAAATGTCATTTTCTAAAATTAATTTTTTTGAAAGGAGAAAACATGGGCTGGAATGACTGCTCATCAGTTAAGAGCACTGGCTGCTCTGCCAGAAGACCCAGATTCGATTCCCAGTACTCATGTGTCCAATAACTAGTAACTACAGTTCCGGGAGAATCCAAGACACCCCCACCCCCACCCCCAGCCTTTGCAGGCACCAGGCATGTGCAATGAAGCAAAACACACATAAAATAAATTAATAAAATAATCCTAAAGGAAAAGAAGATTTCCACCACTGGCTGCTCCTGCTGAGCGCTCTGGTGTAGTCCCTAGCGCCTGTCATGGCAGCTACAATCATCTGTAACTCTAGTTCCAAGGGATCCAACACCTCCTTCTGGGTTTCTTGGGCAATGTATACATGTGGTACACAGACATACACAAAGGCAAGATACCCACATACATAAAATAGAAATAAACAAAACTTTAGAAGAGGAAGAAGAAAAAGAGGAAGTGGAGAAGGAGGAGGAAGAAGAGAACATGGAGGAGGGAAATGAATATCTTTGGGGAGAGCTGGATTTGATCAAGACACAGTGTATACGCTGGGTATAGTAGACAGGCCTCTAGTTCCAGCACTTGGGAAGTAGGCATAGGGGCATCTCTGTGAATTGGAAGCCACCCTGGTCTACACATTGAGTTCCAGAACAACCAGCGATATATAGTAAGACTCTTGTTTGAAGAAAACGAAAACAAACAAAAACATACATTGTAGGGACTGAAGAGATGGCTCAGAGGTTAAGATCACTGTGTGCTCTTCCAGAGGCCCTGAGTTCAATTCCCAACCATATGATGGCTCATAACCATATATAAAGACATCTGGTGCCCTCTTCTGGCCTGCAGGCATACACACAGGCAGAACATTGTATATATAATAAATTAATAAATCTTTTAAAAAAACATACATTGCAGCATAATTCTAGTCATATAGGATCTGACACCATTTTCTTTGTTTTGTTTTGTTTTGTTTTGGACACAGGGTTTCTCTGTGTAGCCCTGGCTGTCCTGGAACTCACTCTGTAGACCAGGCTGGCCTTAAACTCAGAAATCCCCCTGCCTCTGCCTCCCAAGTGCTGGGATTAAAGGCATGTGCCACCACCACCCGGCTTTTGGCTTCTGTGGGTACTATACACATGTGGTGCACAGACATACATACAGGCTCAACACAAATAAACATAAAATAAAAGGAAAAAACTTCAAAAGGGACAAGAGAGACAGCTCTCTTTACCTAGTTCAATTCTAGCATCAACATAGCTCATAAATGTCTATAACTTCAGTTCTAAATTAATGCCTTCTGCTCTCTTCAGGCATACATGCAGTGTGTGTGTGTGTGTGTGTGTGTGTGTGTGTATGCACAAACAGGCAAAATATATTTAAAATAAAATTTAAAAATATAAGCCGGGCAGTGGTGGCAACCTGGTCTACAGAGTGAATTCCAGGACAACCAGGACTACTCAGAGAAACCCTGTCTCGGAAAACTAAAAAAAAAAAAAAAAAAAAATTTAAAAATATAAAAAGATACTTTGTTCAAAAAACAACAAAAAAGGATACTTTGTGTGTGTATATATATATATATACATATATAGATAGATATATAGATAGATACAGATATATATGTAGGAAACTGTCAAAATAAAAGATAAAAAATCATTTGTCTGGCAGGTAGTGGCACATGCATTTAATATCAGCACTCAGAAGGTAGAAGCAGGCAGATCTATGAGTTGGAGGCCAGCTTTGTCTATAGAGTGAGTTCTAGGATGACCAGGCCTACACAGAGCAAACCTGTCTCTGAAACCAAAACCAACCAAATAAAAAAAATCAAGAAGACCACTAAAACCTCTTCCATCCAACTAAAATGTTTTTTCCCAGCCCTCGTAATTTTATCCTCTGAACACCACCTGCTTGCATGTAAAGGAAATCAATTCATCTGTCTATACTTGTTTTGGGTCTTGGGACAAGGTCTTGCTACTTAAGTCTGGCTGGTATCCATTCTGTAACCCAAGCAGGTCTCAAATTTATGTCAATCCTCTTGCCTCAGCCTCTCCTGAATGCTGGGATTATAGACAAACCACTACACCCACCTTGTTTCTAGTTTACAAACATATTTATGGTTAGTAAATGAGGCTTGGGTTGATTATATTGAAACATGAAAATCAAGACGGCTCAGCAGATAAAGAGATGAAAACAGGTGTTTCCGAGTCTGAGAACCTGTGTTCAGTCTCTGGGACCCGCACGGTGGAAGGAAGGAGAGAACTGATTCCTACAAGTTGTCTTCTAACTTCCATACCCATACCCCTATGCATTACAAACATACATACATACATACATACATACACACACACACATACATACATACATACATGGTTTTTAAAAGTGAGATGATAGTCAAAGTAAGAATTGACTTTTTGATCCACCACACTCTGCTGGCAATAAAATTTACTTTACAATGGAAAAAAAATAGCTCCTACATTGAATTTGGTAAAACAGTTTCTTGTCAACAAAATTTGGTAACAGTGAAGTATCAGCAAAGTTCAGGTTTTTTTGTTTTTTTGGTTTTTTGGTTTTTTTTTGGCTTTGTTTTGTTTGGGGGGCTTCAGTTTATATATATATAATTTTTTTTATATGTATGTATGAGTGTTTACATGTGTGGTGCCCAAAGAAGCCAAAAGAGGACAACATTTCCCCTGAGACTGAAGTTACAAAGAGAACTACCCTGTGGGTGTCAAGTACCAACCTTCTAGGGCAATGGTTCTCAATCTGGGTCATCACCACTTTGGGGTTGGATATCCTGCATATTAGCTATTTACAAGGATTCAGTAGCAAAATTACAGTTATGAAGTAGCAATGAAATAATTTTGTGGTTGAGGGGTTACCATAACATGAGGAACTGTATTGAAGGGTTTCAGCTTTAGGGAGGTTGGGGACCACTGCTGTAGGGGTCTCTGTGAGAGCAGCCACTGCCCTAAATCACTGAGTCAGATGAAGAGCAAGGTTTTAAAGAATGAATGGGAGGGAATTTATTAATAAAGGCCATAAAATCAGACTCTCTGCGTTGGCACACTAATGTGCAAAAATTAGACATACAGCAGAAGGAACAAGCGGCTGAAGAGGCAGGCTTGGCCAGGACCCAGGAAAAAGAAGGAGAGCCAAGAAAAAGAAATTCATGCATCTGAGAGTGTAAGCTAGTGCTGGCCAGACCAGACCAGATCAAGGGCTACAGAGGCTAGGAGAGAGAGAGGTCAGTTTTCTATCTATTGAGGGATGAGGACAAGGACTCTGAAGGCCTCTCCAGGCCCCTTGGATGAGTGATCCTTCATCTTGCGTGCACCAGCCCTCACCTGATATTGTCAATCCAGCAATCAATGATAACAGGCAGAAGCAGTTCGAGATTCAGCCAGAGTGTGAAGTAGCTGTCCGTTCTCTTGGAGCAAAGGTAATGTACAACCTTTGGCTTATCCAGCTTTGCTTCCAACTGGTTACCCAAATCACCAGGCACTGCAGAAGGAAAAGATAGGCGAGGCCTCAGGCCCTGGCAGGCCAGGCGAGTGACCACCAAAGAGCCACCCAGAGCGATGAACACCATGGCATTTGTCTTTGCAATCCCACTCTCAAGTTGAAGCACAATGCCAGGCTTGGGAAAAATCAGAAAAGGCCAGGCCACCACCTTCATAAAGAAAAGCTGCTACTATTGGGGCATGGCGGTGGGGGCATGGCGGTGGGCACCTGTAAATCCAGTACTTGGGAGGCTCAGGGAGGAGGATCAAGTTAGGGCTAACTCAACTTGGGCTATACAATGAGATCCTGTTTCAAAAAAAAAAAAAAAAAAAAAAAAACCAAGAACCACATTAATGGAAAAGAAGCTGTCATCAGATAAGATAGAGAAGGCTTAAAGAGAGGCCAGGCATGCTTGGGGGCTGGGGCTGTATTGTTAGGAGAAGAAAATTACTTCCCTAGATCTCCAACTTCCTCATTGGCCATAGAGGAGAAAATTAAAAAAATAAAGTCACTTCCCTGAGAGAGGCTGTGGATCCCTCGGAGACCTCGGCTACGGATGGTTTCTAAGATTAATAGACCCAGATCATATTCTAAATAGAAGAGATGTTGGCAGGTTGGAGACAGGAAAAGCAGGCTTTTGATGTCAGCAAGACCCTGTCTCAGACAAAAACAGACTAAATGTAAGAATACTGACTCTAGATTTAATTTTGGCTTTCCACTCTATCTTGTGTCCTATGCCTGGGGTAGAGAAGATCTTGCTTTTCTTTTTCCCTGGTTTAAGCCTGGAGGGTGGTACATTTTTGTCTGAGACAGGGTCTTGCTGACATCAAAAGCCTGCTTTTCCTGCCTCCAACCTGCCAAATGCTGAGATTGCAAGCTTGTCAGTAGGAGCCATGATTTAAAAAAAAAAAAAAAAAAAAAAAAAAAAAACACAAATGAGAGAAACTTATAATGGTACCAGCAGGCCTACCAATACCTGTAGGCCTTGCTAAGGCCAGGAAAGTTCCAGAGGGTAGGTCCTGGGCAAAGCCTTAACAAGGTCGAGAGGAGTGCTGCTGATGGCTAATCTGTACTAACCAGCCACAGCAGCCGCAGGGCAGTGTGTGTGACCAAGTTCCCAGCATGACTGGATACCATCTCTTTGGGCCACACAAACCCTAGGGCCTAGGCAAGGCCCAAACTCACACCCATCCCTTCAAATACCAGCATTTAATAAAGCCCGTTACCTTGCAGGCCACCACCTACCTCCTACAAGCTACATCCTGAACACTTTATAAGGACAATCTCCCCTCCTCCCACTTTTTATTGTCCCTAGGAAGGTTTCTCTGTGTAGCCCTGGCTCTCCTGGAACTCAGATCTGCCTACCTCTGCCTACCTCTGCTAGGATCAAGGGAGTGTGCTAGCAACGCCTGAGGGAGGAAAAAAAGTCACTATAAAGAGCCCCTTGACTTTTCTCAACAGTGCCTTTGACCCTAGCATAGCACATGCCCTTGCCTGAGGACAACTTGCCAGTTATCCCAATGTCTTTCAGAGCGTCACGGGAAGACACGTGCCTTCCACTCCCTTCATGATGTGGGTGCCGAAGAAGCCGTCAATTCCCACCACGGGAGCCTCTGCATGACATGCCTGTGAGCTGGGCATGAAGACTGGTCAATGTCTCCATGCACTGAAGGGGAAATGGGTGAAAGAGGAAGCCACCAGATACCCCTTGTCCTGGTCAGGCTGTGAGGCCTCTAAAAGTAGCAGTGGCCCCTTCCTGAGATACTTGGCGCCTGAGACATAGACAAGAGCCAGACACAAAACTTTTACTTCAAAGAACCCTGGGAAGAGTCATCTTTACCTTTACATACATTGTAAAATTACGTTTACTTAGTCTCTATGTATGTGTAGGGTAAGATGAGAGCACAACACAACATAGGCAGAGGCTGGAGGACAACTTGCCAGAACTGGTTTCATCTGGGGACAGAAGTTTGCCCACTGAACCCTCTGTCCACTAACAGGTAAGAAGACGGAGGCTGAGAGGGATGTAAATCATTTGCCTAAGGTCCTACCCCCTGCTCCAAGATCCACTTTCTGCTACCCCTTCCACTAACTCAGGCCCCGCACTTTATGCCTAGAAAAAGCTCTGTGGTTTGAGTTAACAGCAGAAGCCCCCAAGACTGCTGGTGCTCAGAGCCTTTCAGAATCCAAGGCTTCTCTGCTATGACTCAGAATAGCCAAAGTCTGGATAGATTGATGAATGCAGTTAGTGCCAATCTGTCCAAGCAGAAATATGTTACAAACAAGCCAGGTGTTGATGGTGCACTGTAATCCCAGTGCTAGGGAGGGAGAGGCAGACAGATCTCTGTGAGCTCAAGGCCAGCTCAATCTACAATGAGAGGACAAGGCTACAGAGGCTCTGTCTCAAAAGAAAAAAAAAAAAAAAAGTAGCAAACCTGTATGTAGTCAGAGAATGCACACATCTCAATGCCAAGGCCCTTATTCTTAGTACTCCTTACATTCCCATGTGACTTCTTCATACTGGTCCCCAGGGTAAAGTCCAGATGACCCAATAAGTCACAAGTTCTACACCACCCATACCTCCCGCCTTCCCCCAGTTCCATTCCAACCAGCCTGGAGCCATCTTCAAATCGACCTTACTTCCTGCATGCTCCAGGAACGCTTCCCTGGAGCCCACTCACCCAGGCTGGCTGATCCAGTGCAGTCCTCACCTCTGAGAACCACTGTTACTGCCATCCAGGAAGCTTGGGAAAGGCAGGGCCTACTGTATACAAATCTCCAAGTGAACCTACTGTATACAAACCTCAGAGTGAACCTAGGTTCAGAATCCCCCATCCCCTTTCCTGACCTACAATGCCTAACTTCTTGTTTGTTTGTTTTTCAAGAAAGGGTTTCTGAACCAGGCATGGTAGCATACAGGCATGGTAGCATACGCCTTTGATCCTAGTACTTGGGAGGCAGAGGCAGGTAGATATCTGAGTTCAAGGCCAGCCTGGTTTATAGAGAGTTCCAGTATAGCCAGGGCTACACAGAGAAACCCTAAGACAAGACAAAAAGAAAAAGAAAAAAAGAAAGAGCACAGGAATTTATGCTCCAGCAGAGTAAACATATATATATATATATATATGTATATATATATATATATATATATATATATATATATATATATATATATAGCATATGTTTTGTCATGTCTCTGTTCTCAGGAGTCCTGACCACCGAAATACCAGTGGCTGGTACCAAAACGACTTCCACTGGCTGAATCTACGACTCCTAGAGATTTTAGCCTGGCCTATTACCACATGGAAACATTGTTATTTCTGTTCCGATGCCAAGTCTGAGGCAGAAGAGCAAGCGGGCAGGGAATGTCACCTGGCCCCAGTACAGCCTGGACTAATTAGGTCTGGCAGGGGAGAATGGAGGCATGCTCTCTGACTCCCTTAATGCCAGTTCATGACTGTTGTCCCAACCCCTCTGTCCTCCCTTCCCTTAGCCACCCTGTTTCCCTTAGGCCATCTCCTCGAAAGTCAATGCCATCCATTCCTTAAGCTAAGAGCAAAGAGAAATGATTGGGGGAGGAGGGGGAGTAGCGTGGAGAGAACTTGCCACCACTCATTCCCTGTAAAATACAGAGGGTAGGGGGATAATGACTCCTAAGGTAGATTAAGACCAATTCTGAGACTACCTAGGAACCCGCTGAAGTAGGGTTGAATTGCCTCAGTCTTTCCAGCTAAGAAATGGGGGCATAGCGAGGCAAGATTTGGAGCTGATGCAGTTAGGTTGGAAAGCCGGACATTATTCCCTTTGCTCTCAACGTTTTAGAAGGTTCCAGACCACACCCATGCCCAGTATGGCGGGAGGTGGGCTAACCGAACTGACCCAGGTTAGAAACCAAATGCTCTGGGTTTCGTGCTTAAAGCAGATGCATAACAGAGTCAGCCCAGGAGACCCTGGCTGCACTGGATCCTGCAGGATCCACCCGCTACCCCACCGGACACGAGTCTCACCCAGCACCACCGGGGGGTGACGTTGGGCCGGGAGCGCCAGGTCTGCCAGCATCATTAGTAGAAACAGGGGGAGCAGGAGGCCACTCCGGAGCTGGGTCTCGCGACACGTGCAGAGATGGCGATCCATGGCGTGAGACTGTGGCCTCAGGCCCAAGGGGCTGCTTTAGAGATAAGGGATCGAGCCTAGGCCAGAGCCGCAGCGTCGCGCTTAACCCCACCGCTCGCAGCTACTAGTCAATTAGGACCCGCCTCTTGCTAAGACTCTACCAATTGCAACTCTCCGCCACCAGCGTCCCTCCCACCGAAGCTTCTCACCCGCCCATGCCCACCTCCGGGATTGTGCTGCGCGCCGAACGCATCGATCGACCTATGGGCGCTGCCTATCTCCAGCTATCGCCCTGCTACTACACAACCCCATCCCACGTGAACCCAACACAGTACAAGTCTCAAAGGCCACTCAAGTAGTTCTCATTCCAATTTCCTACCCTTCCCACACCAGAAGGACCGAAAACATGTCCATCATTTGCTGCGGCTGAACAACCTCTCTCTCTCTAAACAAGAAAAGAGGAAGTTAGTTCTAGATAAATCATTCGGATTGGTTTTTTGTTTTTTGTTTTTGTTTTTTGGAACTCTGGTGACCAGCTGCTGTCAGAACCTTTATACAGCCTTCACACTGGTATCCCCAGGGGCATCTAGGTTGGACCGCCCATGCCCAGAAAACTTTTACTATCTGCCTTGCCAGTAGACATGCATGTAGGACCCAAGAAACAGGCCTGGGAGAAGAAGCTAGATCAGCCTGTCTCAAACGGTCTATTACTCTATTTATAAGTGCAGCACACGAGTAGAGTTGGAAGTGGTTTGGATCTGAAAATCTGAACCATTTATTTGTAGGATTCCCCTGCAAAGAACAGGGCTCAAGAGCTCATGTTGGCAGGTTAGCCCCTGTCCACACGAGCTTGGGGACTTAGGAAGGGCATAACACTGGAAGCAGGAGCTGGGGCCCAGGCAGACTAGGCAAAAGGCTCAACACTGGTAATATGCCAACACTGTGAGGGTGAGTTAACCACATTTCTGAGAAATAACCCTCCACATACTTCCTTCTGAAGGCCAACTGCTTCTGGGACCCAAGACTTCTGTCCCACCCCTCACCTCTTCCTTCCCTCTTCTTGGTAAACAGCTGACCCCGTGTTAATGCGAACAATTCTAGTTTTTATAGCAAAATAGGAAGTTATTTATTTGTTAAATTTCACTTTGATTTCTTGAGACCGGATTTCTCTCTGCAGTTCTGGGTATCCTGGTACTTACGGAGCTGAGCCTCAACCTTACAGAGACCCGCCTGCCTCTGCCGCCCCCAGTGCTGGAACTAAAGGTGTGCACAACCACCTCAAGGTTTAGGAAGCTTTGTAAATGATAGCTTTGTTTTACTTTAGGAGTATGAGTATTTCTGCCCACATGTATGTGTGTGCATCACATATACATCTGGTGCTTGCATAAATCAGAAAGAGGACTTCAGTCTACTGGGACAGAGTTACGGGCAATTGCGAGCCACCATATAGGTGCTGGGAATCAAACTGTAGTCCTCCGGAAGAGCAACAAGTGCTCATAAATACTGAGTCATCTCTCTAGCCCCAGAAAACAGGACACTTTAAAGCACACTAACCAATACTTTAGGCCCCACTGCCCTCTAATCTCTTGCACTCCTAGGAGGTTGCTACAGACTGGTCCAGTGAAGGCCAGTAGAGAGTCATAGGGACACTCTGCCAAAACTAGGGATAGTCAGAAATCCAGAGCCAAGAGGGGGAGGGGAGATGCTAAAAGGCTTGGACAGCCTTGGGCATTGGCCAGTATGAACAGTATGGCCAAACTAGCAGTCTCAGATGACCACAGACCCCTGGAAGAGTGTCACTGTTTTCAACTGGGATTTAATGGTGCACCACCTCCACAAACACCCAAAGTATTAGGAGTCAGGATTACTAGGGGAATGGTTAACAGCGACCTTTGCTGGTACTGTGAACAAACATCCGAAAACACGAGCTCCCACCCTCTTTTTAAAGATAAAGGCTTACTACATGGCCCAAAGTCTTGGCTAGTTTTCTGACAACTTGGCAAAAAAAAAAAAGTTCCCTCTGAGAAGAGGGAACCTCAGTTCAAAAAAATGCCTCGATAAGATGAGCTATGAGCAGTTAAGCCTGTAGATTTTCTCAGAGATCATGGGAAGGTCCAGCCTACTGTGGGTGGCGCCATCCCTGGGCTGGTGGTCCTGGGTTCTGTAAGAAAACATGCTGAGGAAGCCATGAGGGGCAAGCCAGTAAGCAGCACCCCTCCATGGCTTCTTCATCAGCTCCTGCCTCCAGGTCCCTACCTTGGTTTTCTTCAGTGGGCTGCAATTTAGAATATGAATGCTAGCCGGGCGGTGGTGGCGCACGCCTTTAATCCCAGCACTTGGGAGGCAGAGGCAGGCGGATTTCTAGTTCAAGGACAACCTGGTCTACAGAGTGAGTTCCAGGACAGCCAGAGCTATACAGAGAAACCCTGTCTGGAAAAAAAAAAACTGTATGCCAAATAAACCTTTTTCTCCCACAGTTTCTTTTGGTCCTGGTGTTTCTTCACAGCAATAGAAAAGTAACTAAGACATCCAGGGTGACCTCCAACTGATTATTCTTCAACTTTAGCCACTCTAGAGTTGGGATAGTATGGGCAGCTAGGACCAACAATTCCCTTCTTTCACAGGGACCCTGCCATCTCTTCAGTCTTTGTCCATAGACTTGTAACTATCCTGAACTCTGCACATCTATGCGATAATACAGATATGATAAATACATATATACATATGTTTAAGACTTTTAAAAAGATTTATTTATTTTATGTATATAAGCACACTGTTGCCATCTTTAAAGAGTTATTTACTTATTTTATTTATATGACTTTATTATTGCTGTCTTCAGACACACCAGAAGAGAGCATTGGCTTCCATTACAGATGGTTGTGAGTCACCATGTAGTTGTGGGATTTGAACTCAGGACCTCTGGAAGAGCACTCAGTGCTTTTAACTGCCGAGCCATCTCTCTAGCCCGTGTGTGTTTTTATGAGACAGGGTCTCTCTATGTGATAGTGGCTGCTCTGGAGCTCTCTATGTAGGCCACTAGGCGGACCTCAAATCCAGAGATCCCCCTGTTCCTAGCACACAATGGATGTTTAGCACATTGAATATACCCTCTTCACAGCTCTCAAATTTCCAAGAAAGGGTCCTAGTTCCTGTCTGGCTTAGAGGAGGAGAAAAGAGACTGAGAGGTAAAAGGGATCAGCTCTGTGTCTGGAAAAGAGAGAGGATTCCTGCAGAGAGGTACACTCTGTGCAAAGGCGGGAACTAGGAATAAACTCAGCAGCAGACTCCAGGCCAGTTTTGTTTTCTTCCTCGGGTGAGACTATGGCCAAGGGCCTTGACCTTTCCCACCACTTCTTCACATAGACCTATGCTTCTAGGTCCCCTACAGAGACCAAGTGGATGGCTGGGTGTGGGGTACCAAACTAAAACCAGAACTTCAAAAGCTACTTAGTGGTCCTTGGTGAGCCCACCTGGAGGTCAATCAGCTCTCCCTAAACTCTAGACTCAGCAAGTCTGTTCCTGGAGTCAATGAGGGGCCAAACTCTGATCCAATTAGCCATTCAGCTCAAAACACAGGAGGCAAGGGCCCAGAACAGAGCACCCGATCTAGCTTATGCATCAAGGAAGGCTGTTTCACTTGAAGAGAAGTACTTTTCCAGAACAACAAAAGTAAGCGCTCCGGCAATCTAGAGAGCTAAGGAACTGCAGCAGAAGTGTTCAGAGGCCAAGGTTGGCTAGAACAGGTGAGGAAAAGAGAGTAAAGACCTCAAAAGTAAGCTTTTGAAAACACACTGGAGGGCTGAAGAGATGGCTCAGCAGTTAAGAGCACTGAGTGCCCTTCCAGGGGTCCTGAGTTCAATACCCAACAACCACATGGTGACTCACAACCATCTGCAATGGGATCTGATGTCCTCTTCTAGCGTGTCTGAAGGGACTCACAGTGTACTCATGGACATAAAATAAACTTTTAACTTAGCACAGGGAGGTAGAGGCAGGTGGATCTCTGAGTTTCAAGCTAGCTCGTTTACAGACTAAGTTTGTGGTTAGCCAGGGATTAAAAAAAATAACCAACCAACCAACCAACCACTACCACCACCACCAAACCCCTCCATGGTAAAGAGCACTGATGCTCTAGAGGAGCGAGCTCAGTTCCCAGCACCCATGTGGCTGCTCCGCATTCTGAGCTGAAGGCCTAACTGGGTCAGAGTTTGTTATATACAAGGTCAGTTGCTGGGGACCCAAGGCCTTTTTCTGACCTCTGTGGATACCAGTTAAACACACCGTGCACAGCTATGGCTGCAGGCAAAAATCACACTAAACACAAATAAAATAATACAGAAATCTAAAAAAAATAAAATAAAAAATAAAAATAAAAATAACCTGTGTCTAGGCTCAAAGCTGGTCAAATTTCTGAGAATAAATAACTATTGAAGCCGGGCAGTGGTGGCGCACGCCTTTAATCCCAGAACTTGGGAGGCAGAGGCAGGCAGATTTCTGAGTTCAAGGCCAGCCTGGGCTATACAGAGAAACCCTGTCTTGAAAAGCAAACAAACAAACAAACAAACAAAAGGCTCTTGAGTACTTAGTTATAAACAGGACACCTATACTACCCCCTCCACAGCTCAGAAAACATCAAGGAAGACTCAGAAAGAATGAGAGTTCAGAGGAGTACTATATAACTGACTAAAGTCCACATGGTAGCCCACGTCTTTAATCCCAGCATTCAGGAGGCAGAGGCAGGTGGATCTCCGAGTTCGAGGCCAACCTGGTCTACAGAGTGAGTTCCAGACACAAACCCCGTCTTGAAAAACCAAACCAAAATCAAAAGCCTTTGACTTATGGGCATGACATAGCTGAGGTTTGGTTTGGTTTGATTGTTTGTTTGTTTGTTTTTTCCCAAGGATTTATTCATGTATGAGTACCCTGTCGCTGTGTTCAGACACACCAGAAGAGGGCATGAGATCCCATTACAGAGGGTTGTGAGCCACCCCGTGGTTGCTGGGAATTGAATCCAGTCAGTGCTCCTAACCACTGAGCCATCTCTCCAGCCCCCAGCTGTGGTACTTCTGTCAGCCACAGTTGCTTAACTAAGCTTTTAAAAAGACAGAATCTTTCAACATTCAGCCATAGTGAGGAAGGGCTAACGGGTCCACACCCGCTCCAGGGCAGAGCCTTTAGAGAAGTCATAGTCTAGAGTGAAGTAGCCACTGATATTCGTCTCTAATATTCCAGTGAATAGCTTCATACTTATGCTCATGCTGCCAGTCCGGGTTAATCATAGCGGGTTGTAAAAACACAAAACAAACAAGGAAGTGGAATAGAATTCGGTGGGGCGGGGGAGTGGGTGGAGGGATGAGTATAAACAGAATGTCTTATATAGGTTTATGAAATTGTCGATTAGCAGATTCAACCCTGTGTCTCAGGAATCACATGTAGATTCTGCAGACAGAGGGAACCGCTTGGCTGGTACTCAAACCACTCAAGGCACTCCCTTTCTGTCCTTCGTTATTGCCCACGGAGAGATGTACACATTACCCTCTAACACATTACCCTCACCTTTCTAACGCCTCCTTCGCGCAAACAGGTTAAAGCCACAGAGTCAGCGCGCCCTCTGGTGGTCATAAGCGATTATGCAAGGACTTGGAGATAAAATCTTGGGCTGGCTGGCTTTTTCTAGTTACCCAGAAGACCCTTGGGAGAGGGGTTAGCTGGAAGCCGCTGAAGAAGAATAATGATCCTCTAGTCAAATTTTGTTCTATTGCAGGTTACTTTCTGGTCAAAACGGAGGGGGACAGTTTTCCGCCACTCCTATTAATATAAAAGGTTATATACCAACATCCCTCAGGGCACCCGTATGAGTGACAGTGGACAAACTGTACTTATTGTGGAACCCTGAGTGCACTCCCTTGAAACATGGTTCCTTCTTCCTAGAATGCAGTTTGGGATAGGACTCACTCTGTTCACTGACTGGAGTTGGGACCTTCATCAGAACAGAAATCTTAGACTGCACAGAGAATCCCTACTACATAGTAGGGGTACTTTAAGGGGTGAAAATATAGCGGAAGAGTAGAGGCAGGCTGGGAGGGAGAGCCACAAAAGTTTACTATTGCTGGCATAGAAAGCAGAAGCAGGGCTGAAGAAATGGCTCCAAAGTTAGAACGCCATTGCTCTTGATGAGGAATCAAGCCGGAGTTATCACAGAGAAAGGGGCTCCTTTGAGGAAATGTGATCAAGAGTGGGAGGGGCCATTGTAGGTGGCGCCATCCCTGGGCAGGTGGTCCTAGGTTCTATAAGAAAGCAAGCTGAGCAAGCCAGGGGAAGCAAGCCAGTAAGCAGCACCCTCCATGGCCTCTGCATCAGCTCCTGCCTCCCAGTTTCTTGCCCTGTGTGAATTCCTGTCCTGACTTCCTTTAGTGATGAACAGAAATGTGGAAGTGTAAGCTGAATAAACCCTTTCCTCCCCAACTTGCTTCTTGGTCATGACCTTTTTGTGCAGGAATAGAAACTTTGTGCAGGAATAGAAACTCTGACTAAGACACACATTAAATTTAAAAATAAGGGGGCTAGAGAAATGCCTCGCAGTTAAGAGCTCTGACTGCTCTTCCAAAGGTCATGAGTTCAAATCCCAGCAACCACATGGTGACTCACAACCATCTGTAATGAGATCTGACACCCTCTTCTGGGGTGTCTGAAGACAGCTACAGTGTACTTACATATAATAAATAAATAAATCTTTTTTAAAAATCTAAAAATAAATACATTAAATAACAACAGATAGAAAGTTGTTGGGCATGATGTCACTCACATGCCTTTAAACCCAGAACTGGGGTGGCAGAAATAGGCCTATTTCTAGGAGCTCAAGGCCAGCCTGGTCTACAAAGTGAGTTGCAGTACTGTCAAAAAACACTAAATACATAAGTAAAAAAACAAAAACAAAAAACAGTACACAGACAGGGTCTTAAAGAAGAAGTGTTTTAAGTTGGCCTCAAGGGGTAAAGAGTACAAAGTTATCGATTAAAAGTGTGAGCCCGGCGGTGGTGGCACAGCCTCTAATCCCAGCACTTGGGAGGCAAAGGCAGGTGGATTTCTGAGACCAGCCTGGTCTATAGAGTGAGTTCCAGGACAGTCAGGACTACACAGAGAAACCCTGTCTCGAAAAACAAAAAAAGAGAGAGAGAGAAAAAAAAAAAGAAAGTGTGATCTAGGACTTGTTATTTGATTTGTTTTGAGACAGGTTCTCCATGTGTGAGCCTGTCCTAGACCAGGCTAGCCTTAATCTCACAGAGTTCTACTGAAATCAAAGGCATGTACTACCACACTTGGCTATAAAAGGTTTTGTCGTTTGTTGTTGGAGACAGGGTTTTTCTCTGGAGCTCTGGTTGCTCTCGAACTCAGAGATCTGCCTGCCTCTGCTTCCCCAGTCCTGGGACTAAAGGCAGGAGCCACGACCTTCTGGCTAAATAATTAATTTTAAAATTTATTTACTTTTGTTTAACTAGCAGCTCTGGGTGGCCTGGAACTCCTGTGGCGATTACAAGCCCATACTCAGCTACTAATCTTATTGGCTTTGTTGATTTAGGGCCTAGAACTTTCAAAACTTAGCCTAAGCTATCTTGGATCTTGTAGCCACCATCCTCCGGCCTCTGGCTTTTGAGTGCCGAGGCACTTCTAGCTGGGTTCCTAAGCACTTGGGGGGTGAAGGCAAGAAAATCGGATTTGCAAGGCCGTCCTCCACTATTTAGTGAGTACACTGGGTACATGCCAGGCAGGTATATAAACAAAACCGGGGTGTAAGAAGTCTTGCTTGAGTTCTGTGCCCAGGATCCATTTAGTGGAAGGAGAGGACCAACTCCCACAAGTTGTTCTGTGACCTCCATACATGCGCTGTGGCTTGTGCGTGCCTACACAAAAACAAATAAATGTGATAAAAGCAAAAAACAAACAAACAAAAAACCCCAAAGACTTTCAAGTTCTGTAATTGTTTTAATATGGGGAATGCCTGGATGAGAG
>JADRCD010237964.1:0-20038 GCA_019843815.1 Montemys delectorum
GCCAAGGTCTTTGATTGTCTTCCAATTATGTACAAATATGTGCCAACCTGAGCTAAATACTGTGAGGAAGAATGCTTTTAGCTGCACAATTTATACTTATAATTTGATTTGTTTGCAATAACACTGAACGATTATTGAAGAAATAGAACCTGATAAGAAAGGTCTGCTCAACTAGAGAAAGACAGGCTTAATAACGTCAACTCCATGAACCTAGTCCTTGGGTGGTGGTCATTGCTTCCCTAGATAATGGCAATCCCAGCTTGTTCAACTGAAACAATGATTACATTGACGAGATTTTCCAAAGGGACCCCTAGAGTATTATCCACTTCATCGCATAATTAATGCTCTATTTCAAAATAAAGATGGAAATTTCTGAAATAAAGTTTGAAGCTGATATAAGTTTACACAATATTCTGAGAAGTGTTAATTCTGTTTCTGTCTCAGTATGTTTTCTATTAATTTTCCTATTCCTTTAGTTCCCAGAAGGATAATTTTTTGTGAGCAGATGATATTTACAAAAAAAAAAAAACAAACTTATTTAAAAAGTCACAGATGTAGCTATGTGCAAGTGAGAACACATATTACACTGTCATCTTCTGCCAACAGGAAGGCATCGCCATTGTAAAAATTAATAATAATAAAAAAAGGATAAACATAAAGAAAGTACAACCAAGCCTGGTAATGATCAGCTTAAAGTGTGGTGAACAATTTGAATATATTTTAATACAGTGATAAAACAATGTGACACACTGAACTCAGCTATTCTGAGATAAAAAAAAGTATTATCACTATACTTCATGAATCAAAGTGCATTGTCCTATTTTTTGTATTATAATATTAATTAGTAATGAAAAATCAACTAAGTATGTGTACAAAAAATGTTTATTAACCATTGGATTGGAACATAGTTTAAAATCTATGTGAAATACAAATCTATTGTTCTAAAATTACATAATGTAGATGTCAGTTGCAAGGCTTGGTCAGTGACTGAACTCTTCAACTTGATTTATGAATTCATGGGGTCACTATAATTTTGTGTTTTTTTAAGTTGGATATTTTATTTATTTACATTTAAAATGTTACCCCCTTTCCTGGTTTCCCCTCTGGAAACCCTATCCCATCCTCCCTTTCCCTGCTTCTGCAAGGGTGCTCACTCATCCACTCACCCACTCCTGCCTCCCTGCCCTGGCATTCCCTTACACTGGAGCATACAGCTTTCTTCACAGGACCAAGGGCCTCTCCTCCCATGAAGCCCTACAAGGCCCTCCTGTGTGACATATGTGGCTGGAATCATGGGTCCCTCCACGTGAACTCTTTGAATGGTGGTTTAGTCCCTGGGTGCCCCTGGGGTTCTATTTGTTTGATATTGTTGTTCTTCCTATGGGTTGCAAACTCCTTCAGCTCCTTCAGTCCTTTCTGTAACTCCTCCACTGGGGACCCTGTGCTCAGTATAATGGTTGGCTACAACCATCTGCCTCTCAGGAGACAGCTGTATCAGGTTCCTGTCAGCATGCACTTCTTGGCATCCACAATAGTGTCTGAGTTTGGTGTCTGTATATGAGATGCATTCCCATATGGGAAAGTCTCTGGATGAACTTTCCTTCAGAATCTGCTCCACACTTTGTCCCTTTACTTCCCTTTATGTCCCTTGTATTTCCTTTACATAGAAGCAATTCTTGGTTAAATTTTGGAAATGACTGGGTGGCCCCATCTCCCAACTGGTGGCCTTGCCTTACCTCTGGATATAGTCTCTACAGGTTTTCCCTCCCCTTTGTTGGGAGGGAAAATTAGCATTACAGCTAATCTCCTCCCAGTTAGTTCCTGGGAGCCTCTTACTTTCCTGGTATCTAAGACTTGATGATGGCTACTTCCAGTTCTCTATCCTCCATTGCTACACACTTCTGTTCAAATTCCTAACCCTCAGTTACATCACTAGAAAGCGATGAGGAATATTGTGCAAAGAAAGACATCAGGTGCTTATCCTCTGTTCCATTTTGGTTTTGTTATAACCTCGTTTTCTATATCTGTAAAATGTCTATGACATAATCGTTATCATTTATTAACATATATTAAATGACACAGTAGGTATGGACTATTTAGAACAAGGCATAGTACAAATAAAAACTATGTCCTATAAATCAAATCATGTGAGCTTAGTCACCAAGAGAGCTAGAAATATTGATTACAGGAATCACAAATAAAATAAATTTCTAATCATTGTTTTTATTCTTAAGATATTCTGTCTATTCTCATTGTTGCCTCATAAATTTGTCTTGTATATATCTCTGAGATTATAAAAATATGTTAATTTGAATGTCAATATAATGGTTATAAGTACTAATGTATTTAGTAGTTATTAACTGAACAAAGGTATTACATATTATCATAGGAATATACCAATTTTAGAACTTGTTTATTTAAAGTTTGTAAATCCCAGCAGTGGGGATACTGAGATAGGAGGATTGTCTGAGTATGAAGTCCAGCTTGGACAATGTAGAGTTTTTCAGGACAGCCTGAACTACAGAATGAGACCTTGTCTAAATAAACTAAACAAAAGAAAAAAAACAAATTCAACAAACACCAAGCATTAATTTGTGAGTAGGCACATATTTCACTGACTAACCTTGTAATTGTGACCTTGAATTCATTTAATCACAACAATATTTCAACTCTGTGAAATTTACACAGAAAATATTTGTCCCTCAACACTAGCAATTTGAATTATATTTATTAGCTTCCTAATTTCCAAACAAACAAAAAGATAAACATTAGAAAATATAAGACATAGGTATTTTTCCTCTCAATAATAGTACACATTACTTATGGAATTATTTAAAGTGGGAGAAAGTAAAAATTACAGGATTATAAATATGTGTACATAGCAGCACCTTTTCTGCCTTTTTTCTTTTATTTTTGAGCTTCTAATAAAATTACACTATTTCTTCCTTCTCTCCCTCAAAATTCTCTCCTATACTCCTGTTTGCTCTCCTTTAAATTCATGGTCTCTTTTTATAATAATTGTTGTCTTATACATATGTACATGTATACATATATTCTGGAATATAAGCTACTTTATATAATGTTATTCATAAGTATTTTTCAGGGCTGGTTTCTATAGAAATTCTCAAAACAAGTTGGAGTAGAGAGTTGTTGGCTCAGTACTTAAGAGTCCTTGTTTCTCTTTGAGAAAATCAGAGTTTGGTTTCCAGTTTCCACATGGTGGCTTGTAAACACTCACACCTCCAGTTCCAGGGAATCTATTGCCTTCTTCTGATGTTCATGGGCATAAGAATACATATGGTGCACGCACAAAGAAACAGGCAAACAAAGATATTCAAATGCATAAAGCAAATAGAAATTTCATTTTTAATTTCTGACAGTATTATATAATCAGAACACTTTTCTCTTCCTTTTCATCTCTCCAAATCCATGTGTCCATTTCCATTGCTCTCCTGCAAATTCACAGCTTTTTTGCACTAATCATTATGTGCTAATAATATTGTGTGCTAATACTAAATATAACTGGCTTAGAATATATAAAGTTAGTTTTATTATAATTTCAGGGAGGACAATTGGGTTCTAGATAACCAGTTGGTGAGCTTTTCCCTGGAGAAGAACCCCTTCTCAGTTTCCCATAGTGCTTTGTATGAAAGGGCTTTGTCCTTTCTCTTTATATCATATACTTCTTTCACATTTTATTAAAAGAAAATTTTAACATGTTTAAGAACTAGACAGGGTGAGCTTATTCAGCAGTAAGCCTCCAAGAGGACAACTAAATCATTTACAGTCAAGGTTCAAGAAAAATGTGACCATGGTGGTAATGGTGGAAGTTATGCATAGACTGAACAATATAGACACTCCTATTCAATAAGGCTGACCTAGCTATAAATGCCACTGGCTGGATTGCATGCTAGCTATCTGCTCCAAAATAATCCCTGATATGGTCTTAATGTCCAGTGTGGTCAACCAACTAGATAGTCCTAGGTTGAAATCATTGGACCTTTTCCTTCACTGGCAGGAATACCTTTCTTACTGGTATACATACCTATACTTATGGATTTGCCTTTTTTGTAAATAATGCGTCTTTAAAAACTATCATCCATAAATTTATAGGACTCCTTCTTTATCTTTCTTGTAATTAACATGGCACTGTTTCTGACCATGGAGTTCATTTAAAGCCAAAGAGGTGTAACAATGGCATCATTCTCTGGAATTCACTGAGCTTGTCATATTCTCCTCCATTGAAGTAATTCAATTTATAGAGTGGAGGTATATCCTCTGAAATTAGAGGTGCAGGACCAGTTATGTGTCTGTAATATGGGACAATGTTTTAAAAAATATAATCCATTCCACTGTTTTTTCTCTAGCTAAAATGTATGTTTATGAGTAAAGGATTATAAACAGGAATAGTTCCATTCACTATCACTCCTAGTGACCTACCAGAAAATTTTTACTTCCTATTCCTGTCAGTTGACTTGGAGGTTTGGTTCTAGATGGAAGAAGGATCCTGGTAAGAGACACAACATTCCATTGAGTGGAAGGTTAGACTTCTCCCTAGCCACTTGGATCTTTTGATACTCTCATATGGACAAGCTATAAAGGCAACAAAGTCAAGAGGGGTGACTGATCCTACAGCCAGAGGGAAATTGGATTGCTTCATCACAGAGATGGAGAGAAGACTATGTCTATAGATAGGTTTTTAGAGCATCTCTTGTTACTATGTTCTCTATTTAGGCTGAAGAGGAAGCCACAGCAACTCAATCCAGGCAGAATGATAAAGTTCACAGATATATCAGATTTAACAGTAGGGGTTACCCCTCTAGGAAAATAACACTAAATTTATGGAGATTCTTGCTGTGTATAGAGGAAATATAAAATTGTTGTTATGTAGATAGAGTTATAAACAACATCTACAACTATGTGACAAGCCTCACAAATTAGGATTGTAATTGACATTATTGTGTTCTGAATTTTGTTAACCACAAGTGTGTATGTGTGTGTGTGAGTGGTGTCTGTGTGTGCGTGTGCATGTGTGTGTGTGTGTGTGTGTGTGTGTTTATGTCTGGGTCTGTGTGAGTATGTTTAAAAGATAAAGAGATTTGTGTTTTCTTTTCTCTACTTATTATGTAATATAAAATCAATTGAGATAATATCAATAATTAAGGATTATAAGTCTATATTATCATATATAAGCAATGAAGCAGTAAAAATCTAAGCATTGTTTTAAGGACTTTGCAACCTAGTCTAAAACATATGAACTTATATTTGTATGTAGGAGGAGTATATTATATTTTGTGAAATTATGACCTAGTTATTGTTTACATTTTAAAAATTAAGCACAAATAAGAACATGTGACCGTGGATCCATTTTAAAAGAACAGACTTGCGATGGATAATATTTGTTACCAACTTGACTGCTTCTGGTATCAATTAAAACCCAAGCTTCTGGGCACTCCTATGATGTATTTTTTTAATGATGCTACTTGAAACATGAAAATTCATGATATATTTGTGAGTTGTATATTCTAGAAGTATAAAATGTAATAAAATTAATAATAAGAAAAACAGAGAAACCTTGACTTTTGCTTGCATACCCTCAGTCTTACTGGCACTTTCATACATCCCATCGCTGTGGCAGCAGTCTTCTTGGGACTGCTTATACATCCTACTTGTGGACTGAGCAACTACTGAGTTATAGTTCTCACTAGTATAAGATGGCCATGGATGAACTACATGGATCACAACTACCACTTATAAACCAAATCAAAAGTAATCATACACACACATACACACAGACACAAGCACACACACTGTATATGAATACACACATATAATATATATTATCTTTACTATATAACTAATAATATCTTTATTGTTCAGTTGTTTGTTTTGTGTAAAAGATCACAGAATCCCTTCTCTCCAAAACTGAAGGGTACAAATATCCATATTCTCATGGTCATGACTACACTATTCATAATCTGTAGAATATGGAACCAACTTATGTCCCAATTTTGGTAAATGAATTGTGGAATGAATATACATGAAATATTTCAATCTTTAAAAAATACTCTATAATTTTGTCACTTGAAAGAAAACTGAAAATCTAAAGAAGTCTTTGCTAAAGGAAATGAGACAGTTACAGAAATATAGTTGAACAATCTGTCTTGGATGTGGGACTGGTGCATTCTAAAAGGCAGGAGAAAGAAATATGGTGTGTACAGAAGCTAGGCCTGAGACAGAATGGGGAGTGATGCCCATAAGATATATAGTCGCAGTTTGATACAAGTCATCAAAAATTTCAATTTATTGCTTGTTATTTTGCATATAACTTATATTGCATGATTCTAAAGAGACAAATTTCATATATTCTTACCAAAAAAGTATAGGTATTAAGAATATGTTTACCTGGTTTATATTATGAGCAGTCTACATTAATAAATATATTTTAAACTATTAATACCTAAATAAAGTTATTAAATTTATATGATAAATTTTATTTAATATATTCCCCTCAGAATTAATTTCAGTTTATATAAGATTAAACTTTCCTTTTATTTTATCAGTAATAACAGAATACCATTAAAATGGTATGTAAAACATGGAATCATAACTTCTCTTTGTCTTCATGATGAAGTACTTTCTATTTTGCTGTTCTTAGCTCTCTAATATCTTTATTATCATTTAATAAAACAGTTTCTGAGCATACCTTATATGCTTCCCTTATAACAAAGAACAATGTAAAAAAATCATTTTACTTACAAAGCAAAAGCTTTCCTTAATATTTCAAGCAGAGATGTAATTTGTAGTTTGTTTGGGAACATATTAATACTAAGTAATTAATTGAAACGTATACTTCATAGAAACAGTTTGATAATCTGTTGCTAAAGATAGTATTTGGGTTCATGGTATTAATAATGCATCTCATACTAACCAAAATTTTATGGATAAAGGCATTCTGATTGTGTTGCATATGACTTGATCACATAAAAAGTAACCTTTTCAGTAAAGCAAATTGTTAGTTTTATAAATAAAGCCAGAATCACTGTAATTATGCTATGTCAGCAACAGCTGAAAGAGGAACAACGGCTAGAGGACAAAGAATGTCTACAGTCAAGGGTGTATTTCTCCATGTAAGATAACCAAATCACTGTTCACAAAATTGTGGGAGGGGATTTGATGACTGAACCTTGGTGAATGAGTTGAAATAAATTAATGAAGATTTAGTTTTAAATTCCACCGCTATTTCTTATAAATAAGATGATATAGATTGGCATTTATAATTATATTTTCCCCTTTTTGCAACTAATTAAATTGAGAAATAATGGAAACCTACTATTTTATTACTAAATCTCTATAAAAGTTTATATTAATTAATTATTTAGAAGCTGATTTTACAGTTCTTAGAATACATTTTAATATATCATCAAAAGTGAGATGAAAATGCATTAGTCCTAAAACTTAGATATGAGAATAAACTAAGAATAAATTCTTTGAGTAAGCAGAAAATTAAGCCAACTTTATATAATTGCCTGACAAATTTACTTATTGAGAATTAAGCTTAAGGATTAACAAATATGAAATAGATTACTTAAAGCAAATAAGCTCATATTTAATCCAGTAAATGAATTCCAGTTCATGGAGATGGGTTTTAGTCCATGAATGTTTCACTTTTATTTAATTCTCACCATCTTCTATTTGATCTTCCCTATTATGTGGAAGGACAAGTGACTGTCATTACAACCAATACTGGTCTCTCTCAAACAAATTTGCCACTAAAATGTCCACTTTAAACTACAAGGTATTTTTTTGTGTCCTTGTCAAAGATCAGGTGTCCATAAGGATGTGGTTTTATTTCTGGGTCTTCAGTTCTATTCCATTGATCAATGTGTCTGCCTCTGTACCAAATCCATGCAGTTGTTATTACTATTGCTCTGTAGTAAAGCTTGAGGTCAGGGATGGTGATTCCCCCAGATGTTATTTCATTAAGAATTATTTTTGCTATTCTGGGTTTTTTCCTTTCCAGATGAATTTGAGAATTGCTCTTTCCATGTCTTTGAAGAATTGTGTTGGGATTTTGATGAGGATTGCATTGAATCCTCAACCAATGGACAGAAGCTGCTGACTCCTGTGGTTGAATTAGGGAAAGGCTGAAAGAAGCTGAGGAGGAGGGCAACCCTGGAGGAGGACCAGCAGTCTCAATCTGGACTCCCGAGATCTCTCAAACACTGGACCACCAAACAGGCTGCATCACCAGCTGATATGAGGCCCCCAACACACGTACAGTAGAGGACTACTGGATCTGTGTTCAATCAGAGATGGTGCACCTAACCCTGAAGAGACTGGAAACCCCAGGGAGTTTATAGGTCAGGTGGGGTGGGGGATGGGAGATGGGGACATCAGTGTCGAGACAGGGTGGTGGAGAGGAGGTATGGGATGTGGAACATTTGGGGGGGTGGATTGGAGGAGACAATAAATCTCGAGTGTAAAAAACAATAGTTAAAAAAAAACCTATCAGATATTTAACACACTGCTCTAATTGAGAAATGAGTATGAATTTGACTTGAAATAAATCTAGTGATTGAGTCCACCAAGACATGTAATATTGTCTTCTTTTTAAAATCATTCCCTTCTTCAGAAACACAGCTTGTATTATGTTAAAGTAATTTGTCAATTGGTGTCATAGAAAGTAAAAATGTCCAACATATACATGCATATAAATGCTTAAATTTTTCTATTTTAATAACCAGTTTAATTGCCATCTAATATATTTCCTGATAACTGAGAATATTCTAGTTCACAAAAAGTGGTATCAGGTGTAAAATTTAATGTTCCACTTACTAATGGAAAACACATTATTAGTAGTATTGTGCTGAATTGTGTTAGAGAATGTTAAGATTGTGCCTTTGATTATTTTCCTTCTATGGAATCATTGCATAAATGTAAGAAGGGCAATGGGGTTCTGAAATGAGTAAGCATGTTTCTATGTGGTGGCCTGTCTCTCCTTTGCCCTATGTGCAGGAGTAAAGAGTTTCATAAAGAAATTTCAGTCAAAGCAAGAAAGTGCAGAGGACACATCGTCTCCCATGGACCCCTGAGGAAAGTAACCATGTCAGTGACATGGAGGGGAAATTTTAGCTAAGTAATGATTAAAGCATCATGAGACATGAAAACATATTTGAGTATAGAATGTGGAACCATGCAATTCACAAAAGTCACTCCAGAGAATATATGTCAATTATAAAGGAGAAATAAATGAATATTATGAGGTTGGTACTAGTGCTGTGAAGGTCCACTAGTTGAGTAGCTGGTTATTTTATTATTTATTTATTTATTTATTTATTTATTTACTAGACAGAATACTGCTGTGTAGACTTGGCTGGCTAGCTGTAAACTTGTAATCCTCCCGATCAGCATCTTTATTCCTTCTTGGGTTTGCATATCTGTGTCATCTTCCTTGGTACTGTGTGCTTTATTTCAACAACTATGTCTTCTAAACTTCTGTTTCTGGGCATATTAGGTATGAATAAATGTACGATATGGTATAGAATTAGTTTGAATAATTATATTTAGGCATTGAGAGAACATTTCTTGTTTACTATTTTGATGTAGATAGGCATTTCATGATTAGCCTAAGTGTATTCATGAATGAAAAAATTCTTTGTATTTTGACAATATTTTTTAAAGTTGACAATTAAAATCCACTTTTCCTTTCTTCCTAGAGGTATCTGATTTAGAAATGATAAAATTACTAGTAAACATACAGTCTAATTTATCAAATCATCAAAAGTAATATAATTAATGAAAGATTGTCTTTAAACAAACATTGTCTGGACAAAGATATATCCATATGTAAAAACAAACAAACAAACAAACAAACAAAAAAACCCTGGTATTGGATTTGAACATTAAAGTCTTCACAAAAGTCAACTCAAAAAGTACCAAGGGAGATAAAATGAAAAGCTAGAAGACAAAGTAGAATGGAATATAGAAGAATTTTGCTTTTACTACAATTAAAGAATTCTATTTTGAAAGATGTCAAACAGATAAAACAAACATTCAGAAATCAACTAAAAATTAACAATATGTGGATCTAATAATGGATTGCTACATAATATTCATTAAAAACGCTGTACTTCAATAAACAGAAAACAAAAATTACAGTTGTAAATTGAACTTACTCTTAGAATAAACAACTTATATAAGAATACACATAAATACCAAATTAGCATGTAAAAATACATTTTGAATTATAAGCCCGCAGAGAACAACAGAAACCAACAATGTGACATCAATACACTTATTAATGGTGACATCTAAAAAATTGCCATGATCCAGAACTCTGACAACACCAAAGGCTAGGGGGAATCTGTAGTAACAGGAGCCTTCTTTCACTGTTGGTCAGAGAGTAAAATGATACAATTATATTGAAAAACAATTTGGCTTTTTTTATAAAGATAATATAATTTTGATGTACCATTGCATTTTCATACTCTTTATTTATTTACAGAGATATGAAAAGTTCAGGTCCCAACCTAAAAACTGTAATTAAAACCAACACAAAATTATTTCAATGTGTTGATCCAGATACCATAAAATTTTGAAGCAATCAAAATGTTCATGGTAATTAGGTAAATGTTAAAATTTGGCCTGGCAAGTCTACAAACTATAATGTCAAATGCATGACACATTAGAAAAGGTAAAATTTAAAGGTTAAGAGATCATTTAGGACCAGAGAACATTGAAGGAGAAATTAATAAAAACGTGGGAATTTTACATTAGTAGTGATATAATCATTGGGAAATGATATATAAACTTGAATAAGCCCTTAGGATAATTAACACTAAGAGTAATTTCTAATATAAAGGATAGATGCAGAATATTGTATATGTATAAAGCAGTGCTATTATTAATACTGAAGCCGTGGGTGTGTTAGTTCTTTTAGAAACTTTATGTTCATACACACTCACACACACACACACACACACACGCACACACACACACACACACACGCACACACACACACAAATATACACATACACATTTTTTCATATTCATGTTCATATGTATTTATTTAAACAAATGCAAGCTTAATTACACAAATTACATTTGAGATTGCAATTTTGGTTATGTTTCAGATAAAGAAAGGCATAAAATGACTTGATAACCTCATGTTTTTATCTCATGGAAATTATTCTTTTTTTCCCTATACTGAATACCACTTTTTCAAAAAGTGGGGATATTCAGAAATGTTTTAAATAATATACAAACTGAATGACTTTACTAATACAGTATTCACAAAGAATCACTTGCTAGATATCTCTGTAAAAGAAAGACAACATTGGAATTTTTAAGTAAAGTAATGAAAGTATTCTTGATCTTAGGACAGCCAGTTTCAATAATGTAATTCCTTCATAAACATTAACTCGTTTTAATTTGCTTTAACTTCAGCCTTCACAAAGTTAAAATTATAATTCCTGTGTGTTTTCATGATTCGGAGAGTAAGGTACAGTTCAAATCTCTACTAACTTTTCGTACTAGTCAGTTAATTCATATTTCCACCCTTTTAGGTAGACCTTGTTTATTTGCTCATTTACATATTCTACTAGTTCTTAGAGAATTTCATACAATGCATCATTTGCTTAATGACTTACTTCCTCCCAGATCTACAACTGTACTCTTTTGACACCGATTTGTGTTGTCTTTTCTTTAAATCCGTTGTGGTGGTTAGAATAAGACTGACCCCCACCCTGAGCCATCTATTTGAATATTTGGTCCCCAGTTGAAGGACCTGTCTGGGAAAGATTAGTAGATATATATTTGTTGGTGGAGGTGTCACTAGATGTAGTTTTGATGTTCCACAAGACTTACACATTCCCAGTGTTTCTCTATCTGTGTTACATGGTTCTATCTCAAGACATTAACTCTCACTTGCTGCTCTAGGACCATACCTGCCTGCTAACATGATGGACATGGACTCTAATCCACTGAAACCACAATCCTCAAATTAAATTCCTTCATTTATAAGCTGCCTTGTCATGGTATTTTACCACAGCAATAGAAAAGTCACTAAGAAACCCATCAAATTCAATTTTTTATTGGATATTTTATTTATTTACATTTCAAGTATTATTTACTTTCCTCTCTGCATGCCCCCTAGCCCATCCACCTCCGCCTGCTTTTATGAGGGTACCCACCCCCCATTCCCACCTCACCGCTCAATTTAACATCTATGTTCTGGAAACTGTTTTTCCACTCTGACATAGCTGCCCTATGAGAGGCTAAACCCTTAAAGAAAATTGACTTTTCCTCTCCCAGAATCTATCAAGTGTTAATAGTTCCCCAGCTAGTGAGGTGAAGAGATGGAATTTCTATACACTTCTACTCTACTTATACTCTGTAAGTTGAAATTTCTTCTTTATTAATTGTCACTAGACATTCTGTCTTTTGACATAACCACTGTGAGTGAATCTGTACAACTCCATTGCTGCATCCAGAAAGCAATGTTTTCTTGTAGTTATCTACAATGTCTGACTCTTTCAGTCTTTCTTCCTCCATTTATAGCAATCCGTCCCAAGGCTTGCGATTAAGAGTGTGATAAAGATATTCCATGTTAGGATGAACATTCTTCTGTCTCTGTTTCTCTGCACATTGACCTTTTGTGGGCTTCTATTAAAAACCATCTACAGAAGAAATAAGCTTTTTGCAGTTTGGGAGATGTAAGAGTCAATGAGGATAAAGCTTAAGTCGTGAGAAGTCAGAATAATAGAAGTATATTCTCCCCTGGATCCTACATTCTGTAGTAATAAGTTCTTGACACCCATAATGCTGCCAGTTATGGATTTTCTATTGTGTATTGGGCTTTAAATCCAACCACAAAGTAGTTGATTATGGCCATGCATTCCTGCCAATAGAACACCTTGGGCATGGCTTGTAAGGACAGTTAATTTGGTAGCTCTCAGAATTCACACCTAGAGATGACTGATGATTCATTTTCTCCTCTGGTAGTATGAATACCACATTCTTCCACTATGAAAACTAGCCAGCTCAGTGCCAGCTTAATTTCCCCCAGTTCTATAACTACAGTATATGCCAGTTTTAAGAATAATGTTTTAACATCATTTCTGAAGGGTAAGCAAGAACATTCTTAATAGACTGAAACATTGTGGTAGTTCAGGGGACCTCATAGTCTAACTCACAAAGAGGTAATTCTTATTCAGGGTTTTGTTATCTTGTGGTGTCTAGTATGGACATTTTTATCTTGCTATATGGTAATTATCTATAAACTCTCTGATTATGTGTCCATAAATATATTAGGAAGTTTATACTGTAGTAGGTGCCAATGTTTTTCAAAGAATTTTTAGTTGTAAAACTAACCTTCATTCTCCAGCTGTAATTGTCACCTCAGAGGCTTATTGCCTCTGTCTGCTAACTAGACTTGATCCTGCAAGCTCCTAGGCTTCCTACAGTCTAATCTAGACCTAGATTGTTTTCAGTCTTTGAGATATATTGCTAAATAAGCTCACCCTTTCTAATTCATACTGAACTGGCTGACTAAATTCAGCTGTTCTGGCTCAACTTCTCACCAAGCTGACTGATTCAATCTGACTTATCTTAGCTTTTTACTGATTTACTCTGATTGGCCTCAAACTAACTCTTCTTTAGTTTTCCAGCTATTACAAGTAAAGAAGCAATAAATAGATAAACAAGCATTTCTGCAGTAATATATAGAGACCTTTGAATGTGTGCCTGAGAATGGTATACATAATATCACAAGACCTTTTTCTAGTTTTTTGAAGAAACTCCACACTAACTACATAGCTGCACCAGTTCCCACCAACCACATCAAGGGAAAATTCTTGATTTTTTGTAATTGGGTTATTTCTATTCTAGACATTTAGGTTTCGCTATTTGTATATTGTAGAGAGTAAGCCTTTTTTATATGTGTAGCTCATAAATGTTTTATTCCATCCTGTAGACTAATGTGTTAATACTAGTGTGCAAGACTATAACTTGTGTGGGTTGTGCCACAGTTCCTTTCGGGAGGTTACAGAACAACTGTGGAGCTGGCTCTCCTCTTTCATCTTTATGTGGGTCTCAGGGATTGAACTCTGGACGTTTGGATTGCACAAGTATTTTGTAAAGATAAATAATGATTAGAAATAAACTTCCTGTGAAATTGAATTTCATTTCATCTGGATAGAATTGAAAGTAAATGTTTATAAATAAGGCTGCTATAAGAACAGAAACTGAAGAAGTCATCCAGAGAGTGCCCAACCTAGGGATCCATCACTTCTGAAGACACTAAACCCAGACAATATTGTTGATGCCAAGAAGTGCTTACTGACAGGAGCCCAGTATAGCTAGCTGTCCCCTGAGGAGTTCTGTCAGAGCTGGACCAATACAAATGTAGATGTATACAGCCAAACATTGGACTAAGCCCAATGGGGAAGTTAGGGCAAGGACTGTAGGAGCTGAAGGGGTTTGCAAACTCATAGGAAATACAATATCAACCAACCAGGACCACTACCCCCCCCCCGAGCTCCCAGGGACCAAACCATCAACCAAACAGTATATAGGGGGCTATAGGGGGTACCTATGACTCTAGCTGCATATGTAGCAGAGGACTGCCTTATCTGGCATCACTGGGAAGGGAACCCCTTGGTCATGTGGAGGCTTGATGACCCAGGATAGGGGAACGGTAGGCTGGCAGCTGAGAGAGGAGTAGGTGGGCAGGTGGGGGAGCACCCTCATAGAGGCAGCGGGGAGGGAAGGAGGAATAGGGGACTCGTGGAGGGGAAACTGGGAAGGGGGATAACATTTGAAATGTAAGTAAGTAAAGTAAGCAGAGGCTGGGCAGTGGTAGCGCACGCCTTTAATCCCAGCACTTGGGAGGCAGAGGCAGGCAGATTTCTGAGTTTGAGGCCAGCCTGGTCTACAGAGTGAGTTCCAGGACAGTCAAGCCTACACAGAGAAACCCTGTCTCGAAAAAACAAAAAAATAAAACAAAAGAACAAAAAAATAAAAAAAAAAAAAAAAAAAAAAAAAAGCAAAAAAGAAAGAAAAAAGGAAAAGAAGAAAATAAATGTTTACTATGATTAACATAAATTTGTAAATATGAAAAAATTCCACATAGTCATGTCCTTATATGGAATAACATGGTGTCCATACTGTTGATACATCTTATCAGTGGTAATGCTAGTTATGGTATTTCAACTTTAATGACATTTACAAGTTAAGGAAACATTGATGAAAGTGTTTTATCAATTTATAATAGTGCTCTCTTCAAACACTGGCAATAATTTTAATGTCTACCTGTAGGTGTGATTTGCAACAGCATCTGCTAATGATTGTATTCTGAATCTCTCTCATGATTCCACAATTAATAATTGGAATCTTTGTTTAGAAGTATTTTATTTTATTTTTATTTTATTCATTTATTTTTACTTAATTAAAATACAGTTATATAATTTTTTCCTTATGTTCTTCCTACCCTCCCCAATTTTGTCTTACCCCCACTTAATTACATGACCTCCACTTCTTAAACATTGCTGTTATATATACTATGGATATGCATATACCTAATCAACATATAAAGAACATCTGCTGAGACAGTACAGTATTGCCTGCATGTGTATGTTTCTATTGCTGACTATTCTGTATCTAATAACCAATCCCAAGACTTACTCCTATGGAAGACTTTCTTCCTATCTTAGGGATAGTTAATTGCTTTTAGCTCTTCATCTTAAGGTTGGTCTACATGTGATTGAAATGCGAACTCTTGTTGAGGGAGCTAGGGTTGACCTAAGGAACCAAGCTCTTGAATTTGCACAGGTGAGGCTTACCTGCAAGAAAGCACAATCTCAAAGCAGACATTCTGCTCCCGAGGTTCATACAATCTTTCTGTCACTTCTTCCAAGATGTACCCCCAGCCTTGGGACTGAGCATCCATCTCTGCTGGCAGTTCTCTGCATTTTGACCACTGGTAACTTTATATGATGGTCTCCTGCTGAGCAAAGGAGCATTTTGAAGAATATTAAGTATACATACTTGTCAGTGGATATACTCAAATGCATTGAGAATAGAGTTAGACATTATGTTGTTTTAGTAATGTTTTTGTTACATTTTATTGATGTGTGTTAGTGTGCATGTACATACCATGGCACATGTGTCGAGGTCAAAGGACAACTTGTGTAAGTCAGTCATTTCCATCTATTGTGCAGGTTTCAGGGATCAAATTTATTTCATTAGGCTTGAAAATAAGCCTTTTTATGCAGTGTGCTATTTCACAGCCCTGTGCTCAATTTTAATAAACTATTTTAGAAGGTGAGAAAGGAAAATAAAACATCACTGGCTCTAAGAATCAGAGTTATGAATACATGCAATACACGGAGAAGCACCATTCTCTCTTCTAGCCATTTTCTATGTCATCCCAGAAATTTGCAAAGTATCACTGCAGGTAATTGCTTACTAATTAAATGTAAATATTCATATTCCTTCTTCATTTGAATGATAACATGACAATCATTTGGGGTTTGTATTCCTTAATGGGTGTTATGATAGAGAAATCATTCCTTTGTCAAATGAAAAGGAAAAATGGTAGTAAAATTCTTCAATTCTATTGTAGTAGAACAAAATTTTAAAAATTATGTCACTTCTATTGATAACTTTAAATAACATAAATTTTGTATTTCTTTTATTTTAAAATTTTTCACATTATTCTTAAACATCTTTTACATTTTCAGTTGTTTGAAGCTTGAAATAATTATACTTCTGTGACAGTGTTTGTTTTCTAGTCTTTAAGTTATTACACACTTTTACATGGTAGAATTTAGTATTAAAATTGTTTTTTGAGATCTACTCTTTCCTCATATTTTGTCATTGATCATTCTAGTTTAATTTGACAGGTGCTAGGTTACTCTTTCAATGTAAAAATCCAACATACTTTCTATCTTCTGTGTTATTGGATTATACATTGCAATTTGTTGTTCGTAAGTGTACTTTCTCCTGTCACTTTGTTTAAGAAGTTTCCAAAAAGGATTCTTGAAAACTGAATGATCTGTATCACAATTGAATTATTTTGTGTTCTTCTCTATCTGTCTCATTTCTCTAAAGGTGTCAGTTTAGTAAATATATTATATCATAAACTCTATTTCAGTCAAGGATTCCAGAGTATTCAGCTCACCACATTTGAACAAATATTATTTCTTCCTCAAAATTAAACAAGAAAAAAACTGTTTAAGATTTTTGGATCCTGTATCTTATGCATATGTTCTATGTTACTCCAGGTTATTTAAGTAAAGAATTAAAGATTTGAGCTGTATGAAAAACTATGAATGGGATTTCTTTTTTCATTTTAACCAGCTACTTCTTCAGTTTCAGCAGTATCCGAAAACATGCAAAAGATATGGTTCCTCATTAAATTTACAAGAATTTGAAGTAATGTGATACTATTTGATAAGGACATTTAGAAAGACCTACTGTTATTTAACCTGCAATTTTTCTTTGTTTTCCTTCTGCTGTTTTTTTTTTATTGGATATTTTCTTTATTTACATTTCAAATGTTATCCCCCTTCCTGGTTTTCCCCCTCCCTGGAAACCCCCTATTCCATCCCCTCTAGCTGCTGCTATGAGAGTGTTCTGCCACCCACCCACCAATTCCCATCTCACCACCCTGGCACAATTTTTTTTTGTTGTTTTGTTTTGTTTTTTTAGTCAGGGTTTCTCTGTATAGCTCTGGCTGTCCTGGAGCTCACTCTGTAGAGCAGGCTGGACTTGAACTCAGAAATCTGCCTGCCTCTGCCTCCCAAGTGCTGGGATTAAAGGCGTGCGCCACCACGCCCGGCCTCCCCCTGGTGCATTTTGAGGTTTATTTTTAGAAGTTACCTACTGACATTGTATGCATAATTTGAATGGTTTATTATCCTTTGTTCTCTTGATCCTAATAAAAAATAGTGTTATTGAAGAGTAATCAACCAAATATTTAATTACTTTTCTTGACCCTTAAAGTTATTTGAATGTTATTATTTATGTTTCAAATAAAGTAATGATTTTATTCCATAATCACTCATTTTAATAATTGTATAATCTGCATAGGAGACTGTATCATGTACATATTAATATTATATAAGTACAACAAATTTATAATTCAATAAGTACATATATTCTATGTGGTTGGTGGTGGATCTGTGTGCATTCTGTGAATAAAAATTTTTTAGAAAATGAAGAGTTCTAGAAATAAATCCAAGAACTATTCCTTCCTGTAACTTTCAAATTATTCCTGGGACAATTTTGTCATAGAGCAAAAGCGCAAGCCATCATCCTCATTTTAATGTGTTCCTTTCATAAACTTATTCAAGTGTTTTTAATTACAATTAGCATTTTAACTTCCCTTGAAAGTCAAATAAATATGAAAGACACATAGTCTTTTCTATGTACCTTCATCCTCTCCTATGATAGGTGTGGTTAAAAACATGTGATGCTACTGCAAAAGCCTGACCTGGGAGATATGAAATGCGTTTTATACCTTCAAAATTAGTTTTTACATTGTCTTATACCTTCCATAATCATGAAACTTGAAAAGAAAATATGATGGGAATTATCAAATATCTGTCTCAGATTCTTTTCTATACTTATAAAAGAAAGTATTTAGTTCTTGAACTTATGGTTATAGAGTATTGGAATCTGTGGCCATCATAGCTGATAACATGGCGGGAGCAAACCAGGTATGGGTGCTGTAGCAATAGCTGAGAGCTTACATATTAAGACAAATATGGGACAAATAAAGGCAGTCACAGTCACCAAATATTGACTTGGGATAATGCTTCTTAGATAATGTTCCCACATGAATAATTATTAAATACACAGACTGGCTTGAAAACAATCATCAATAATATATATCAAGTGACAGTGAAAATTCTAGGAAAGACAAAAAAGTGAGAAAAAAACAACATAAAACAAATGTAATTGAATCCTATTTAGGGGGACAATTTTTTTTAAATATTGACATAGCAGAACAAATTAAAAGAACAAGGTAACTATTATGAGATTGGTTAGTTTTCTGGGCTATCATGAGCCCTATAAATGGAGACCTCATAAGCTATATGCATCTACTGGCCCCAAAAATGAGATAATCATGCAATTTTCACAAATCACCTAACCAGTCAGGTGCAGGTAACGCTACAGTTTGTCTCTGACTCTTGGGTCGTTATTAACTTTGATTTTGTGCTAGCTGATATTCACTGGCCTGGATTTGCTACCCTGTAGGCTTTGGGTTATCTTACTTTCTTGAAAAAAAAAAAAAGCTTAGCTTGTTCTCATTGTTACCAAGAGGGTAATTGTAGTTTATTTTTTTAGACCTTGTATTTGAGGTGCTATGGGATTCCTTTTCTAAATTAGCTGGTGCAGTAATGTGTTTGAAAAGAAACCAATACTGTCTAGTATATGATTCCTGGGAGAGCCAACTAGCCTGAAAACCTGTCCTTCTCATAAACCCTTGCTTCTCATAGACTATGTATTTTATGGTCCTTCTGGCTCATTCAATATCAATTGTAAGCACTTTTAGTTCATAGCCATACTACTATTTCTGGCCTCACCACTTTTGCCTTTATTCATCCTTAAGTTTTAAAGTCTATTACCATTGTAACGTTTGTGAGTAACTTCCATCATTTACTCTGAACCATTTCTCTTACTGCATACAGAAAGCCTCAGTTACAGAAATGAAGTAGTGATAAGATCAACTAAGATTACAAGAAAGAAAAAAGAAAAAGATCATATAGCAGAACAATTTTCAAATAATGAAATGTTGAAATTATCAAGGATTTTTTTGTATTATGATATTATCTAGGACAAAAGATACTATTTTCTCTTATTAAAACAGCTTAAAATATCCCTTTGTATTCTTAAATGTTAGAACTTCCATTTTTAGCAATTTTCCTTTTTAATAGTTCAAAAAGAGGAAAAGAAAAAATAAGAAAGGAAGAAAGAAGGAAGGTAAGAAAGAAAGAAAGAAAGAAAGAAAGAAAGAAAGAAAGAAAGAAAG
>JADRCD010237964.1:20048-32548 GCA_019843815.1 Montemys delectorum
AAGAAAGAAAGAAAGAAAGAAAGAAAGAAAGAAAGAAAGAAAGAAAGAAAGAAAGTTGTGTAGAGGAATTCAAATGCAACAACTTGGATATTCCGGCAAGGGATCACATTCAAAGTCCCCCTCCTAGGTTTGTGTGGTCTGGCTGGAATGGCACATCTTGCTTGGTATATAAACATACCCTTAGTATACATCTTCAGTCCCAAACAATGGAGGTAAAGTTATTTTGTAAAAGAAAGCCATGGTTGAAAGTGATATCTAATTAAGGGGCAGATAAAATGATGAATCATAGAAAGATTTAACAAAATGAGTTAGATATAGGATATGTCCAACTATCATAACAACATCACAGAAAAGAGAGGTGACTTAAAAGTTCAGCAGCAGCAGCAACAGGGAGAGAGAAGAGAGAGAGAGAGAGAGAGAGAGAGAGAGAGAGAGAGAGAGAGAGAGAGAGAGAGAGAGAAAGAGAAGATAGTTTTACTGGTTCAGTTTTATAGAAAGATTGGTTGAAAGTGAAGACAGAATGAGCCAGATTAGAACAGATTGCCAGAGTTAGTTTGAGGCCAAGCATAGCAATTCAGAGAGAAGCCAGTTTGAACCACTCAGCTTGGAGAGTTTGAGCCAAAATTGCTGAATTGAACCAGTGAGATAGTTCAGAAAGAACAGAAGTGACAAGCTTATTTAGTAATAAGCCTCTAAAATTATAGTTAAATCTGTTAAATTAAAGCTACATTTATAGAAAAATTCCATCAAACAAATGAATACAGTAACTAAATGAAAGGTATATTTAAAACATGTCAACCATCAAGTAAATAAACTTCTTTATGCTATGTCATCATAACAATTACACAATGCCCTCTGGTTTCAACCAATATAGACACTGAATGCTGCTGGGAGCAGTCCATTCATGCCTAATGCTCTTTTCCTGCAGTTTTACTTGAAGTATCATTTACTCAGAGCAACCAAATTAGCAATTGGGATGTAACAGTAATTGTATGGCAACATAACCCATAGTTCTCAGTAGCTGGCATGGTAACAATTGATTAAGTAAGTTAGGTATTAGATATGAAATGAAAAAGATGGACACAAAAACTTATATGTGAAAATCAAATGTCTTAAGACAGAGAAAAACATTTTAATGTTAAAAATCAGTTTATGGACAATTAGGAATATTAGGTGCAATTGTTAGAAAGATAACTTTACCTGAAAATTAACTAATTCAATAGATGTCTCACAATAGTGGAATGTGGTACTACAAGAGTAATAATTAACTAGGAAATGGTTTTGATCCAAACCAAAATTAATTTAAATTTCTCAGTTTTCCAGGTTAGTATTAGACCCACAAATAAATAATTTATTTTTCTTTAATTTATAATTCTTAATGTATTATTTTAATTTATTATTTTCTGGAGGGAAAGGGGTTGAAGTGGGAAGGGGTCAAAAGGCAGGCAACAGATTCACAGGCAGCCCCTGTTGCTACTGTTAGGGGGTTCCAAAAGTAGACTGAGCTGCACATGTATTACATCTGTGTAGGAGCCCATACATGCTCTCTGGCTGCCAATTCAGTCTCAGTGAGGCCTTATGGGTCGAGGTTATTTGATTCTGCAAGTTTTCTATCTTTTCTTTTTTGCTTGTTTTTTTTTTTTTTTTTTTTTTTTTTTGGTTTTTCCATACAGGGTTTCTCTGTATAGCCCTGGCTGTCCTGGAACTCACTCTGTAGACCAGGCTGGCCTCAAACTCAGAAATCTGCCTGCCTCTGCCTTCCAAGTGCTGGGATGAAAGGCGTGTGCCACCACTGCCCGGCAAGTTTTCTTATAGTATCGTTGATTTCTCTGGCTTTGATAATCCTTCATTCCCAACATTATAAATAGACTCTAAGTCTTTGGAGGTTCTTGAATTTGATATGATAAGATTCAAAGTTTTAGTCCAAATACTGCTTTGTTAATAGTGGAGAAAGACATTAGCTTTGCCTGGGAAAGTGAATATGGATATTCTGTGAACAACTGAGATACCAACTGCCCCAAGTCCTTATTGTTTTTCCTTCAAACTACACTTCTAGTAGAATAAAATTACATTTCACTTAATTTAAGATTAAAACAGCCTTTTATTTCTCACAATATCTAAGGAGAGTGAAAGAAATACATTTTTTTTTCAGTGACAGTCAGTAGCAAAGCTAGCAACACGATGTACTTGTCATCTAGCATAAAAGAGAAGGCATTTCCCTTTTGAGTTCCTATGAATATGAACTGATTGAGGAACTACTATACACGATTATATTGCTACATATAAGTCAATATATTAACTGTATGCTATTGAACAAACTAAACAGGCAAGTCTTTCATTACACTAAAACAGTAAAACCAACAACAATAACAACAACAACGGAAAATACGTACTTCATTCATTCAGTCTATTAGAAAGTAGAAGTGAATGACTTTAACTACATCTTTAAAAAATTATACATTTTCTAGAATTGATCACATACACTCAAATACTGGCAACTTCTAAGTCAAAGCACTAACAATGCAGTCAAAGGAAAAATATTCGTGGACCTGCTTTTGATCTTAATGCCAGGTTTGAATATGTACTGTGGTTTGTAAGACTCAATTGTTCATGTATAAAATGTTATGGCACAAAGGATCTTAGTACATTTTAGTATTTATTTGGCTTTAATTATGTTTCTGCATATCATATGTTTAGAGTAATTCAATCTAATCAAGAAATTAGTTCAACTGTATATGTTATATATCATACAATCTGTAATACAACTTGTAAAAAGAATGGATTGAATTCAACAATGAAAATAAATTGTACCTTAGATACATTAAGATGCTATGTAAATGCAACTTTAGAAAAATAGGAGTTGTATGAAGCCACTTAGTGGTATATACTGTCAGTCAGCAGTTTAATCAGGTTTAAGAGAATACATTTTTCCTTTAAAATAAAATGAATTAAACTCTTTTGCATTATTTATTTGAAAAATATAGGCATTATTATTAATTACAGTTTCCCTTCTCTATGTTTTTGTACCTTATTAATCAAATATACATGCAAGATTCCCCTAGGATAAGTCTTCAATCTTGTATTTAGGGGATATAAATTTTCATTTACTAATTGTATAATCAAGTGATACTAAGAGAGCAGTTATGTGTTTCTTTCCCATTTCTGTCTGACTATGGATTTACATGAAGAAGATGAATACTTAAGGTAGACCAGTGATTGAATTTCAGTCCCACATAGTTCAAGTGAATCATTTATGCATTGTATTATGGAGGATCTCTAGAGAAAAAGAATCAATAATATAGCATCTATACACAGAGACAGACTGAATTTAATAAATTCACTCATGAGGTTAAGGTGACATTGGAAATCAACAAGATAGGCCAATGGGCTGGAGACTCTAAGTAAACTTCTTTTTCCTGGACACTATGTGTCCACCAAATTTGATTATTAGAAATGGAGTCCTTCAGGCCATGATTAATGGTGTTTGTAGGTGGAATCTCTGCAACATAATGAACTTTGGTTTAGGTCATGAGAGTAGGGACCCTGGGAGTGCATTAGTGACTTTATAAACACAAAGAGGACCAGGGCAGAGAAGGTTGTTCTCTGTCATCGTGGTCCCTTAGAGCTAGTTTGCAAACATATAGAGTAATGACTAGTAGAATGTATCTCAATAAACAAAGCCTTGTGACCTTACTATCCAGAGTTGTATCTTTAATAGATATCATTTATAAAGTACATGGGATGTTGAATGCAATCATACCAAAAAAAAAAAAAATGTGCTGGAAGTTTCTAACAGCCACATTTTTGTTGTGTAGATAAAGTATTCTGTGGGGGGGAGGGGGAGGGAGAAAGAAAATGCATGTATGTGTATATATACACATACACACACACATATATGTGTGTGTGTATGTGTGTGTGTGTGTGTGTGTGTGCAATCATTAGCTTCCCTTCCTTCCATATGATGACCAACTACAAAAGTTAAGTATTTCCTTGTAATACATGATATCTAAACAATTCATTATTATAGTCCAATTGGATTATATTACAAACAAAATTTTTTTCCCATGTACTGTTTGATTTGATATATTTACTCTTGTTTTTATAGTGTAGAATAAGTATAATCCTTGAAGGGAATAATTGAATGGTAGTCTTTTACTTTAATATCAGTATGTGTCTACAACTAATGAAGGATAAAAGTATTCCACGAATGCATTACATCCCCACCATAATAATTATGCTTCATGATTTCTAGCTGAGAAAATAAACTTCACTTTATCTAGTTTCATGCCATTTATAAGAGGGCTAGATAGAAGAATATACTATGGCAGTTCTCTTATTTTTGCATTTCAATTCATGAAAACAAATCTCTGCTTAAAAATTGAAGTATTGAGAACTTACAGCTTCCCTTCTGTATTAGTTTCCTTTCTGTTGCTGTAATAAACAATATGACACTAAGTAATAGGGGAGGACAGATTTCGTTTGCTTTCTAGGTTAGAGTTCACAATCAAGGCAACACGGGGCAAGAACTCAAGGCAGTTCCTGAAACAGAGGCCATGAAAGAAAGCTTACTCAGGAGTTAATGGTGACATCTATCAGAAATCAGGAAGGTAGGTCAGTAAGCTTGGGACTCAGGGTGAAGCTCTTTTTAAGTGGACACTATGTATTGTTATATTTGAGATTTTGAGTACTTTAAGCTTGTTCCCCAGACTTGCTCACCTTGCTTTCTTCTATAGCTCAGAACCACCTGCCCAAGTGTGGCATTGTCTACAAAGGGCTTAATCCTCCCTCATTAATAATTAATCAAGGATATGCTCAACAAATAGTCATTCACAGAGGACAGTCTAACGGAGGCATTGTCTCAACTGAGATTCCTTCTTTCAATATATAGCTGTTCATGTTAAGTTGATCAAACTAAACACCACACCCTCCTCAGACTCCTGAAGAAAATATATTCCTGATTAATCTTCAGGTTTTGTGTAGGTTCACAAAAAGAAAAAACCCACATGCTGTATCTCACTTGTGTAGTAGAATTACTTGTGAGAGAACTAATTGACGCATTCTGAATATGATGAGCAATACCATTCCTATGGAGGAGTACTATGACAGGCAGTCTGATGTCATGTTTCTCTATAAAAAAATATTTGAAGTAATGAACAATCTAAACACTGTATTTTGGTCATTAAATAGTATATGTGCACATACTAAAACATCACACTATATCGCATAAACCTGTAATTATTTTTAATTAAAAATGAATCACTTCATAAATATAAACCCACTCTATGACTAGAGATACTCTTCAACCATAATAATATGTAAGTAAACCCTAATAAATCTCAAAATAAATTAGCCAACTTTGATATAGGTTATAAAATGATTAATTATATATTTTAATCAGACTGTGATATTTGATGCTGTTTGCTATGACTCAGGTTTGGTTCAAATTCAGTATGTATATTAGTTTACTAAGGTAGCCATAACAAGTATGGTATATTGAACAACTTCACAATCCCTGAGAGCAAGGCATAGGTAGTGCCAATTCCCTTTAATACTAGTGGAAAATGATATAGTTTTTTTTATTTTTCCGAACTTCCTCTAGTTTACCGGCATTCTCCTTGCACCTTGGTATCCAGAATGGTTCTTTGATGCATAGTTAACATTTCTCTGACACTTATCTATTTGTTCAAAGTTCTTTTACAAGTATATAGATTACTTCGGTTCAGAACCTACTTTAGGGGTTCATTTTAATTGTTGCATTTTGTGAAGAAGAAGGTATCCTTATGTAGTAGATGTTAAAACTTTAGCAAAAAATAAAATAATAAAAAAAAACAACCCTGCAGAGGGAGCGTAATTGAACTGATCACTCTAGGTCTCGGTCAGTATGGGGGGTCTGGACATAAACACTCCCCTACTTATTTTCATATGTGAATAAATTCAAAAATTCCATTCTCAGAAGGTGTTGTTAGCATTGTTTACTTTTGATTAATTATCAAATACATAGTATTTCTCTTTATAGGACTGTTTAGTTACAAAATGCCATCAAATATCAAATAAGATTAAAGTTATTCTACACATTCAGATTCTGTGTAAACTATATATTTTTAAAACATCATATTTTTATTAAAAAGAATAAACCTGAATATTTACTGTACATGTTTATTTACAAATACTGTGTTAAAAATTTAGATTTAATATGTGCAGTAGGTGATTCGTTAGACCATCCTATCCTTTTTGTGGGTTTGCACTACCAACACCTGGGTCTCTCTATCAGAAGACATTTTGTTTTAGCTACAGAGAAATCTTCTTCAGTCTGTGGGCAAGAGTTAAAACAGAAGTAAGGACCCAATGCCTCTCTAAGAACTGCCCTTCTTACTGCAGGACCTGAGGAGTAGGAACCTTGTGTAGGATGGAGAAGCCGAGATCAATCTCATTGGGACTGAGCTTTAGTGACTCCCAGGGCTTGCATGCTTAAGATGCGTTTGTTTGTAGCCTAGGCTGGCCTAGAACTCATGATCCTCCTGCCTCTGCCTCCTTCAGCAAATCCTATCGGCGTGCGCCACCACAAGCGGCTGAATACATGGTCCCCAGTGAAGGAGTTAGAGAAAGGTTCTATGGAGCTGAAGGGTTTGCAGCCCCTTAGGACGAACAACAATTACTAACTAGTACCCTCAGAGCTCCCAGGGACCCAACCACCAATCAAGGACTATACATGGTGGGACTGAATGTTCTGGCAGCATGTGTATAGTAGAGGATTGCAAATTTGATCATCAATAGGAGGAAAGGACCTCGGCCTTGTGAAGGTTCTGTGCCCCAGTGTAGGGGAATGCCAGGGCCAATAAGTGGGAGAGGGTGGGGTGGTAGGCATGGGGAGGGAGGAGGCAAAAGGGGTTTGTTCTTGTTGTTTTTGTTTGTTTGTTTGTTTGTTTGTTTGTTTTTTGGAGGGGAGCCTGGGAAAGGAGAAATTTACATGTAAATTTAAAAAAAAACATTAAAAAATGAGAAAAAAAAGATACGTTTTTTGTTTTCTTAACTCTTCACTGACTTCTTTTCCTCCTCTCTCTATAACTGCTTTGCCTAACTGTGTGTGATAATCAGTAGTCATGCCAACCTCAAGGGATGGAGAATTTGCATTAAAGATGAACCACAACTCTGAGTGTGTCTGCACATTTCTTGAAAGTACAAATTGAGCAGGGGATGTTGGAGGCAAAGTTTTTGTGAGCTGGAGACAGAGTAAAAGAGTGGGTATTAAGCTAGCACAGCACAACACCCCCACATCATTTCTGACCACCACAACAATCTATTATTCTCTCCTTTCTTGCTCTCACCAAGACAAAATAAAACATCTTTTAACCATTAGACAAAAATGTATCCGTAGTATCTTAAGTTAACTTTTAGGTGATTTTTTTTTCAAGGTTGAAATACCTACTACTTCCATAGCAGAAACTACAAAAAGATTATGGATTTTTTTTTTTTTTACAAAATAATTATCTTCACATGATTATTGTACTTTTGCAAACTTTTGCTTCAGGCTGAAATAGTTTAAGAATTACCAAGGGATTTTGTGGTACTTTATAGACTCTGTACAAAATAAACCTTTTATATGCTCAACTAAGGCTAGATCTGTTCTGTTCTTACATAATATTAAGATTTATGCTCTTGTGTGATACAGGTAGTTTCACTAACATTTTCATGAAACTAATATCAATATTGTCATAGTCTACTTTCACATTCATGTCTCTTATACCAGGTAGGTAAGTGCTCTTGGTAAAATATTTAATTAATGAGGAAGTATTGTAATTACTTCCTTTAGTGTCCAAGGAATTTTGATGAAAATTGTGAAGTTTGTCACTAATGGCATCCTGGCAACACAAAATGGCATATTTATATCTTATAATACATTTTAAATAGTTTAATGTAGAAACCATGCCATATTTCATCCAAACTGACAAAATTACTCTCATGGTTTGAAAATTCCCTTTTTAACTTTCTGCATATATCTATTTATATATGTGGAATATGTATATACATATAATATCACATATATGTATATATTATATGACATTACATGTTAATATATTATGAATTGGTAATGGTATCTTGTTTTGTAAGTGTGAAGTCATTAATCTGCATGGTATTTACTTTTACTCCAATGAATTAGTTTTTATATTTCCTAAGATAAATAAAATGCCAAGGACATATTTACATTGATAGCTTTCTTAATTTATTAGTTCTTTCCATGATATATTGCTATAACATTTGTTCTGCTAGTACACTTAGTATTTAAATAAATATAAAAAGTGTATACTCCTAATGCTGCCCAGAATATAAGGTAATTTTTCATGTCTACCCTGAGTAAACATACCTGGTCCTAATTATTGATTATTTTAAGAAGTGAGATGATTAGATTAACAAACATAATTTCTTCTTTCTTTTAGAATGACAAAAAAGATAACATTCTCAATTATTAGTTGAAGTTCTGTCGTGAAACACTTGACTTGTTCAGAAGAGTGATGTGAATGTTCTAAAGGCTTTTAATCCTCATACTATTGTTTCGCACTTATCACAAATTAAACTTTCCTTTGGAGCCAAGGGTGATATACACTTAATTCCAGCACTGCTGTAGCAGAGGCAGGTGGGACTCTATGTTTGAGGCCAGCTTGGTTTGCCTAGTGGATACAGATCATCTAGAGCTTCATAGTGAGACCCTGTGTCAACATTCATTAATTAATTAAATTATAGAAACTTCCTGACACATGATGACTTTTGTTTCTTATCTCACTGACTGCTATAACCAGAATATTTGTATTATCCCCAAATCCACCTTTTGTGAAATGTACTTGGTGGAGAATGCTCTAGGTGAGTAGATCTTGATCATGAAATTCTTGTGCATCGGTTGATTGCCTCTATGTGGGAAAGACATAAGGCACGTGATATATTTCTATTTCCTTGTGATTTCAGTCACTGGGCCTCTGTTTTACAGCCAGTATTAGTAACTTTACCAGGAACTGAATGACCAATGACTTCCATGCTTCTAGAATTTTACCAAAAAACTATGTGTTATCAAGGCTATCATCCTATGATATACACTTTTTATGGTAGCTTAAATTAACTGTCACTTTTGTCAGTACTTCAATGCTATATTATTGTTATTCACATTTTCATTTGGTTGCCATCAGTGTATATTCTAACTTTTCTTTAGAATACAGATTGGCATCATGGCTTTTGTGGCATTTACCTATAGAAGGCAAAAGACCTTAATGAATTCATCTAAATATAATTGGGATTGACTAAATTTTACCACTATGTGATGATTTCTTGTTTATAAACTTCTCTTAATAAATTATTGTTTGTGCTCAATTCAGCATGTTTCATTCTTTTTACATGGAAAACTCCACAGTGCTCTTAAAATTCATCTGTTCTTGAGAGTTATTGTCTTATGCATTTATGTAGTGAATTTAAGAATAATTGCTATAAGAATAACAGCCATAAAATACATACTCTTGTAGTTATGTTTAATTATGAAATATTCTAGAATCTAATAATGAACAAGATTTGACACTGTCTGACAATTTCGTGATGTTTTAATCTGAATCTTAAATAAGGAAATGAGGATAGGGTGAGGGAAAAAATGAGGGGTATTTATTATTCACATTGGTTCAGTTGGAAGGATGTAAATGTTATTTCCTTGGCATGACACCCTCCCTCATGAATATCCATGACTCCATCATACTAACAAATCGAAACATGTGTTCACATAGCACTCACTAAAGTGTTGTATGATATTAAAAGACCAAAAGCACAACAGACACTAAAAAAATCACAAATTCTATCTAAAATTCTAAATATTGGATGTGAGCAGCACTACCTGGATAATGACAACCATATTCAGTTAAAGAGCCTAATTTGTCTCCTTTAAAAATTGAGAATACCACCTGTTTTCATTTTACTTTACAATATAAAGTAGCTTGATAGAATTAGGCAACACATACACCCTTTGTTTTTAGTTGGCCCATTTTGAAAAGAGGGTCATGGATGATGGCTTCCTGAGTGGGGCAGCAGAACGAATGGTAATGGAGAAACATTAAAAGGATTCAGATGTGCAGTTCCAAGATGCATTCAAAAATGTGTGAGCGCATTGACATGCTTGATTATGCAAAAGCTGAGCTGTGCAAATCATAATAATAAGCTTTCTCATTAGATTTCCTGCATTTTCTGCTTCTTGATCAGCCAGAAATACCACCCATGATTCCCTTCTGAACTGTACCATTTATATAGTTCCAACTATAAAACTACTAAGAAAAAATTAAGCAGAGGAGGTAATTAATGAAGAAAAAGTTCAAATTTCTGTTAAAAATGGTCATACATTTTCTTTAGAGTAAGCTTGAAACAAAATTTTGCTTGTTATTCACAGAAGTTAACATAGCACAGTCCAGTAACTAAGTAAATACAATAATACAACTAGTTTAAAAATGAACCATTCAAAAATAGCTCTGCTTGGCTAATTGAATTGTTAATTCATTTATCTCCTTAAGTGTTTTTATTTTACTCATTGAGAATCAGTGCCATCTTCAATAAAGCATAGTGAGAGATGAAATTAGAAAATGGCAACTTGAGAGCTACATGCATGCCAAGACATTAAAAAACATTTTACTGGTTCAAAAGTTGTGTCATTTATTTATTTATTTATTTATTTATTTATATTCTTTTTTTTACACTCCAGATTTTATTCCCCTCCCGGTCCACCCTCCAACTGTTCCACATCCCATATCTCATCCCTACACCACTGTCTGCATAAGGGTGTCCCCACCATTCCCCCACCCCACCAAACCTCTAAAATCCCTGGGGCCTCCAGTCTCTTGAGGGTTAGGTGCATCTTCTCTTACTGAACCCAGACCTGGCAGTCCTCTGCTGTATATGTGTTTGGGGCCTCATATCAGCTGGTGTATGCTGGTCTGTCTTGAGTTCAAATGAATAGACATAGTTACTAACAGGAAAATAAAGTCTATCCAATGTGCTCAGTATCAACTTCACACTTGTCAATAACCACTTCTCATAGGTTAACTATAGAGTAGTATGATTTTGTACCAAATTCTAGACCCTAATAGGCTTTTCATTTTAGTATCAGTGACACCAGTGATCAGGAAAACATGAAGATTCTCAGTTTATGTGCCCATGTCTATTTGAACATTCACCAAAGCGACATGTTCCACTTCATAATGTTAAAGGAACAGTTATGATTTCTTTGTGCATGAAAAGGTTCAGAGCTTACTTGATTGACCCAGAATAGTTATACTTGTTTATAACTATTCCTCATATAGTTTCTTGTATTATTTTGTGTGTTTTACACTAAAGACTCAGGATAAGAGAGACAGAGTAGATAATTACAATTGCCCAATCCCATGACCTCATAGCTACCATATTTTTGAGATTCTTGGTCTTAGGGAAACCATAAGACATATGACTCATCCTCATTGCTTCAACACTGGTCACTTGTCCTTATGGATAGAGAAGTCCCACTACATTCTACCCCTAAATGAAGAACTATAACCAATCAACAACTGATGAGAGAGGGAGAAACCGTTTTCTTTCATCAATTGTGAGCTTCCTAATAGGTGACATAATCCCAAGTCTTAAGTACGATTTAAACATGAACAGATGAGGAATACACTCTGAGTCTCTCTCTGGGTGGCTCTCTGTTTCTGTCTATCTATCTATCTATCTATCTATCTATCTATCTATCTATCTATCTCATCTATCTCTCTAATTATAAATATTTTAAATAGAATAAGTAGTAGGTCATCAATTTGAAGAATGGAAGAAAACACTGAGGAAATTTGAAAGGGGTGTCAGAGTTTGGGAAACAATGTTAATATGGTACTTACATATGAAATTCTCAAAAAATAAAGTTAAAAAATAATTAATTGTAACTTTTATTTTTTCAAACCTTATTTTTAGTGGTAGTTCCTAAATGCTTTAACCTCCATTGTAACCCATCACCTTCCATAGGTAGGATATGGGGGAAGTGGACCTATTTAGAAAGATTCTTTGTAGCAACTCCCGTCTATGTTTTCTGGAAATCAGCAGTTCAGGTCACAGGTCAGCAGTCAGTGGCAGCTCCATCCACCTGCAAGTACTTCACTGATACACTAGCAGTCCAGTTAGGTAGACTAGGGTTAGCACCAGCCAGGCCTCAGCCTTGGCTCCAGTCAGCTGGAGGGACTGGCAGGAATGCAAGGAGAAGTTATAGGCTGTGACTTTCTCAAGGAAGTGAAGGCCCACAAAGATAGGAGACCCACAAGTGTTGCACAGTTAGGTATACCAGTAAGCCCAGGTCTGTCTCTTGTCAGTCCATGGAGTCCTTTTTATATCCTTCAAACTTCACGTGTTCCCCACATGCCTTGCCTCAGCATGTGCATCCATTCAGCCCTTAGAAGTCTCAACAAACTACACTACAGTACCAGAAGTTTTTTGGTGTGTTTCTCTCTATGGAGTCCCAACAA
>JADRCD010237964.1:37548-38709 GCA_019843815.1 Montemys delectorum
TGGTAAATAGTTAAAATTCACTCTTAAAGTTCAGCATTTAACAGTTTGGTGTAGAGATCACAGCAAAAGAATTGAAAGACTCACTTTTGAATGTTTTGATAGTCTTGTCTTTTTGTGGCACTACAAACAAAAATTCAACACAATGTCTGTTATAGAAAGACTTATTTCACCTGAGGCATACAGAAGTTTCTAGGTGTATAAGTAGAAAAGCTGGAGCTTCAGAGGGAAAAAAACATGTAAAGAAAATTTATTACTTTTTGTGTATTTCAAAATTTTGCAGATTAGTTCTATAGGCTCCTTGTAATTACTTGGATATCCCTTTTGCTAGGTGTGGACATTTTTTTCTGTGTGATGTTATAGTGGATATATACCATTCCTTTTAGCCTATGATATGTTTTTCTCCTTCTTCTTTGCCCACAATCAAATACTTAGGTATTTTCATGGTGTTTCAAAGTCTCCCATGTCCTCATTCATGAATTGTTATGAGAAAGCCATTAGGCTTTGTGTATTTCATACAAGATCCAAAAGAAAAATATATGAGAAGAAAATAATACTAAATGAACTTAAACCATAGAGCAAGCAGCGTATTGGGACAAAGAGCTGTGAACAAAGAGGTAAGGACAATTAGAAATAAGTGGGAATATGCCACAACAATTATTGTTGCAATAATTTTGATGTTTTAAATTATTAAAAACATGACAACAATACACATTTTTCTTTTCTTTATGGTAAAGGTTATCCACTAAAAATTTTGAAAAAGACAGAAATTGTATTCTAAAGAATTTAGAACAATGTCTGTCACAGGATAAGTCTTAGTGAGTATAAGCTCCTGCATTCATAGAAAGGTTACTTTGGCAATACTGCTTTAGAGAGTGGAACAGTTCAAGCTGTTCAGGGAAGAAATGATAATATAGTTGTTATATTAAGATGTGTTTTAAATTCATTTAAACAGAGTTGTATGTTAACCTGTAATATTATCATTGAAACCTTCAAAAAAAGGTTATCTGGGGTCTGGTAATTGATAAAGCTGGAATGAAATGGGTGTTATATCCATGTGCAAATCAGGAAACGCTGACAAGAGTTCATCTGAGTAACATTTTTTTTTCAATTTTGCCAATTCTATCATTGTTGAATAACAGGAATAATAAACAACCATTCATT
>JADRCD010237965.1:4258-19258 GCA_019843815.1 Montemys delectorum
CTCTCTCTCTCTCTCTCTCTCTCTCTCTCTCTCTCTCTCTCTCTCTCTCTGTCTGTCTATCTCTCTCTCCCTCCCTCACTCTCTCCTCTTTTATACCTGGGTCTTCTAATATGTTCTTCCCTTGTGCTTAAGGTACTCAAGCCCTGGTAAGCAAGAAAATAAACATATTTCCCTTGGTACCCATCATAGTTAGCAGAAAGGGTTCTAGGAATGGCAATGGGTTATTTAAATTTAACAAACTTGTTATTTTCTTACAACTACTACTAGACTTTCCACAGAATCGCCCCTAAAGCAACATTCTTTCAACCCTGTATTTGAGACATCAGTTTCATTTAATATAGTCCTCACTGATGAAACTCTTACTTATAATTGATGAAAGTTTCCTTTAACCCCTTGGCTCACTATTTTCTAAGTGGGGTAATTATTATTGAGGTGTAATTTGTGGAGATTCGGGTATATGAAAATTCACTCTCAAAAGAGACTGAATTAAGAAATCATTAAATGCTATTATAAAAGTACTGACCAGTCATTTAGGTGATTTCCCTTAGAAAAAAATTCAGTTCTGATAAAATAGTATTATTTTGACATCAGTGATATTTGCCTTAGAACCTCTTTTCTATAACATCAATAATATATGTTGTTTACTGGAAAGATTTACAGTTAAAGTTACCAGTTATTAGTGGCCTTTCTCCCTACTCACATGTAACATTCAGTCCTGTGTTTATAAGGGAAAACACTACTTTTTAAAGTTTCTGAGTTATGATTAGGAAATCATTTTAACCTTATATTCTCTGTGTGAAATCTGCTTGTATAGATACGCTTATATGAACATGCATGTGTATTTCCCAATTTCTAACTAAAAGGCGTTCCTACATGTGTGTTGACAAGTGTTGTTTTCAGCCCCAAATGTAGAAATAACAGAGAGTGACAGTTTACTTCACAAGAAAATAATTAATGCCCCCCCTCCCTATGCAGAGTACAAGATGAACTGATTTCCTATTAAGGGTTATTTGTAAGTGGAGTTTTTTTTAGCAAATCAAGGTATTCTACTCTAATTATGTTGGAGCAGGATGCCCACCCACACTGTTAGCATAGTTCACAGGGGAAAGTCTCCCAGTTTTACAAAGTGCTCTCTGCCAGGGATGGTCCCCCTTCAGGTCCTTGAAGCTATGGTACTTAAGAGCTATGGCTACTGTTGTTTGTCTGTGTCCAGTGAGGACGCTCCACTGGTGTTCTCAGAGATGCTTCATGAAGGAACACTTTGAGATACAGCCTTTATCATTCTCTGTTTTCATTGTCTTCATTGTATGTTAGAATTCAGAGGCAAATAATATTAATTTTGTTTGCTCATCTAAACCCTGAACTTTACAGATTTCTAAAAATTAATTTATCTCTTATTATCTTATGAAATAAGAGACAGGCGTTGTGACTCCCTCCCCCATTCCTCTTTCTCCCCTCTTTCCCCATCACCTCCCTTCCTCCCTCAGTCATATTCTTTATTCCAGGCTGGTCTTGAACTCCTCCCTGATCCTACTACCTCAACCTCCCAAGTACCCGGGATTTCAAGTACACACTACTACATCTGGCCGATACTTTGTATCCTCCAATGACACTTCCATCTGGCTGATACTTTGGATCATCCAATGACACTTTCATCTTTGAATGCAGACATCTCTTCCCTTTGTGGTCCCAGCTTTATAGCAGGAATACTAAGTTAACAGTGTTGCCAATCTCTCTCAACTCTCTCTTCTAGTTCCAAATGTCTTTCTATCTCTTTTTAGACACCGTGACACATGCCAATTTCTCTCACCTTTGCTGTCACTGTATTCACTTAGAGGACCATAATCTTGTTCACTGTATTGGTCAACATGCCCAGTCTTTATAGAGATGCATAAAAATTTGGGAATTTAAGAATCATTCCTACAGTTAACTAAATATAAGCAACATATAAGTAGCAAGTGTTTGCTCTTTTTTTCAGTTTTTTCTTCTGAGGTAATCCTACTGAAACATTTCTCTTTCTCTGGGGATAGATGTGGAATTTGAAATATATGCTATTCTGGGAAATCAGCATCCTTAGGTTCATTATTTTATAGAGAAATATCAACGCACACACATATTATGACATTGCTTGTAAAGTTCTTAAAGAGGACTTGTATGCTGATGACATCACTGTTCACTTTGACATCCTTGCTTTCATTACATTAACTGATTTTCTGGATTAGTCCTGTGTCTTGCTATGGTGTGTGCAACTTTATATTTAGGAACCTGTCAGCAATGGTTGTTCACCCCTGTAAAGCACGAGCTCTGTAGACAGGCTAGTAGTTTTGTTTAAAGCTAGAAGAACACCTCTGTGGTGTTATTTGAGTAATATTAAGACTTGATTTCCCACCAGCTCACTTCTCACCTTGAAAATTGTATCACTAATTGTTATTTTCATTTCTAAGTGATGACACAAATGACAAAAACTCGGTGTTGTGTGAAGAGAAACCCTGTGAGCCGGGATCACACTGTAGCTTGGGTCTCCAGCTGAGAGTCAAAGTCTGCTGGATATTTTCTTACTTAAAATCTTTTGGTTTGTAGCACTGGTTTTTTTTGTTTGTTTGTTTTGTTTTTTTTTGTTTTTTTGTTTTGTTTTTTGTTTTTTGTTTTTGTTTTTTTGTTTTTGTTTTTTTTTCTGCTTGGCTTCTTAAGTCAGCTATGGGCATTTGTTCCAATTCTTGACTGACACCTGACAGGACACTTGACCACTATTATCACCATGATTCACTGAACATTGATTATGTGCCAGGTACCATGGTTTTGTGTGTGCTGGGTTTGTATTATCTAAATCCTACAAAGCCTTTAACAGTTCACAATGAATATAATTATCCCCATTTTACAGTTGAGGAAACTAAGACTTAGTTTAAATAATTAGTCTGAAATTATTCTCCTGGAGAGGTGCAGGGGTGAATATTTAACTGCTATATTCACTACCCCTTATTGTGTTCTATCTAACTAAACCTCATATGCTAGAGAGCTGAATATAATGCATCTATTACTATTTCCGAGCAGCCCTCTTCTTTGTAGTGGCATGAGCATTAGGGTTTCCTGGGCTATCCCATAGTTTTGTATTGTAGTTTGGCACCCAAGGTCCTCAGGAGAAAAACATAATTTATCATGTGGATAGGCAGAAATGCCTTTAACAGAACTGGTTTCTGCCTCTTATTACATCGGAGTATAAGGAACAGTTTTCATGTTAGAGATGCTACAAGACTCGGATGGAAATCACAAAGATACTCCAGTGTTCATGTATGTTGAGATTGCTCAGGAGAACCAGGGATGCCTCCAAAGTTAAAATTCTTTGTTAACTTGGGAATCAGTATAGGTTGTTTTTCAATCAGACTCTACATTCTGTCTGTTTTCAGTAAATACAAAGACTTCTGCTACTAATTACGTTTGAGAACAAGGGTGCTTTTTGTGTGTTTGCACTTGTGTGTGTGTACGCACACAACTACCCATGCACATGGAGTCTTGAAGTCACCTATATATTTTGTTTTCTACAGTATCTCTTACGTACCTAGGAATCACCAAATAGGCTAGACTGTTTGGTTAGGAAGCCCCAAGGACCTGCCCATCTTTGCATTCCCCAGCCCTGGGATTTCAAGAAGTCTGCTATGCCTGGCTTTTAGAATGTGCATTATTAGATAGGTTGGTCTCCAGTCTCTGTGCTTGCAGGACAAGCACTTTACCAATTGAGCTATCTCTCCAGCCCTGATTCCATTCACTTTTCCCTTAACAAGACACACACACACACACACACACACACACACACACACACACGGACATTTCAATCAAGACGTGGTTTGTGTTGTTTCATATTGAATGGCACTGTTTTGTTTCCCATAAGTAAAACCTTTCTAGGTAGGTGTTGTGGGACATCAAGACAGGGGAAATTGAGAGAAGATAGGAATAAGGCAGTTTCTGCTCCCTAGTAAAAAGTTTTCTAGTATAGGTCAGGGTCAAGACAGGCCAGGGAATAAAGAAAAGCAGCAGCCAGAGTGAGCCAGACAAGTATGACACACGTGTATTTAAGAGGGAGAATATATACATCGTGCTCTGATTGGCTGATTCTACTAACATCATTCATCCTTTAAAGATGTCAAATGAGATGGACGCCTTTTTCTGTGTGAGACTCCTGTTGTTATTTTTCAGATTTAGTGGCAAGTCAATATTGCTGAGAAGAGATTGGATAGTTATTTTTATAGACTCTTCAATGGAGATCATATATTTTACCCTAAAAGTGTTTTACTTGAGGAGTCATCTACCTTCTGGGAGACTTGGGCATCCTAATGGTTAATTGGTATGCACAGAACAGATTATTGACTCGTTAATTTTAATCACCTTGGTTCCACTGGTAAACTATTTTAAAAACATTTTCAAGAGGTGCTTAATTAGGAGCCCAAATCATGTTATCTATTTCTAAGCCTTAAGTAGGTCTAATTTTAAAAACCCTGGAAGTATTTGAAAATTGTTAGTTACAATCTGGCCCTTAGTAATCCATTTATATATATATATATATGGTAGAATATATATATACATGTATATATATATTCTACATTATCATCTAAAGTTTCGATTGTTATTTTGAGATTGTGATAAGAGAGTGATAACGTCTTCCCAGTGACTGTAATTTGAGACTAGTATGTAGGGAAACACTGTTTGGCAGGAGCACAATGATTCAGTTGGCTTTGTGTGAAAAGCCACGTTATGGCAAGCTATTATGGACTGAAGTCATGAGATGGGAAAAAAATAAGATTTCGATTTGAAAGGTCATAGTTCGCCTTGCAGCAAAATACATTTAGAGTACAAAAAAAAATATTCCTAGATTTAGTAGCTTCATGAGTCTCTACAAATTTGTATCTCAGTTGTACTCTCATTGTGCTTAAGTAAGTCGAAGAAACCTATAAAATGAGAAGCTCTTCCTCTTTGAACATATATGTATATCTGAAATATTTAAGTGATGTGGCTACTTGTGACGATAACTTTGTTCCTTAAGAATACTGTATTTTTTTTCATTTGTTTTTGTTTTTGTTTTCAATTTGCAGCAGGGGATGAATAGGAATTAGCTATGTGTGACTTTCATAAATCATGCTAGCATCTATAAAATAAAACAGTCATCTGGTCTTCGGGTTGTGGTTACTGGAGGTGGAGGGATGGGCCAGGGTTTGGTCCTCATGGAGTCTGCATAGATCTGTGCCATCTTGACAAGCGTAGTCATGGAAGAGCCAGGGCCCCACTTAGGAAATGTACTTCCTCGCCACCACTCACCCCAGCTACTTACTTTTGTTCCCAGTAATCCTTCTCTGAGTTCTTAAGGTATTTTTTCCAGATCTACTTTATAATAGGATTATTATTATTATTATTATTATTATTATTATTATTATTATTATTAATTTTTTTGATTTTTTTCGAGACAGGGTTTCTCTGTGTAGCCCTGGCTATCCTGGAACTCACTTTGTAGACCAGGCTGGCCTCGAACTCAGAAGTCTGCCTGCTTCTGCCTCCCAATTGCTGCAATTAAAGGCGTGCGCCACCACCACCCGGCCTATTTTTATTATTATTGAACATGCTCATATGCAGCCCAGTCTGACCTCAAAAATCCAAATGTAGTTCAAGAATGCCCTTGAACTCCTAATTCTCCTGACAGTTTCTGACTGGTGTAGCTAGAATCTGTCTGCTACCAGGCCTAGTTATATGCTGTGCTGGGGATTGAACTCAGGGCTTCCTGCCTCTTAGACAATTTTTTTTTTTAACCAACCACAGTAGGAATATTTTTAAATTTCTGTCTTCTTCTGTCTTTATTCTTACATGTTTTATTTCATATTAGACTACAACTTTCTTGAATTCGTGGATTATTAACTATTTCTCTCTCTCTCTCTCTCTCTTTTTTTTTTTTTTTTTGGTAGTTGGTTTTATTTGGCTAAGATTTAGTTTTACCTGACAAAATGCTAACTGGAGGTGCTGGGTTACTGTAGTAGGTACTGGCAGGGCTAAGGGAAGGAGCTTTGTGAAGTTTGCCAAGCATCACATGGAAAGCCCACAACAGGCTCCGGAGCACTATCCTGGTGTGGGACCGTCTGCCTTGTTAGTCTTGGCTTTCTCCCTTTCAGGCTTGTTTACGTTGTGCTTGGGAATGCACCTTGTCGCGTCTGTCTGCACTTAGCATGACAGCATCTTTTAAAAGCCCCTGTTTTGTATCAGTTATGATTCTCACAGCCTCAAACGGCTACAGCAGAGGCAGCTGCACAAACAGACCAGCTCCAGTGCCACTGACACAAAAGCAGCCAGCCAAAGAGTAAACCGAGGAGATGTACACCAGCCACTGAGTTATTACTATTATTTTTTGAAACAGACTAGAATGTTGATGGAAGAGAATTGTGTTTCTACTTCATTTTTGTATTTTATATTATTTATGACATATTTATATTTATATATACTATACTTATATATGGTCCTGTGAACTTGGTGAAAAAATAATTGGAGAATATGAAGGTATTTAGTGTCAACTGTAAAGAAATGAGCAGATTCTAGGATAATTGAGCTTTGTGGGAACTGTATGACTGGGGGAATATATGAACATCTAATTATGAAGAGATCCAAGATAGTAATATAACCTCAGGTTAGAGGTCGTGCTTGAAAATGAATTGTCAGAAATCTACACTATTGTTGAGGCACATAAAGCTGCCTCCTTGGATCCTTTTTAAAAGTTTTAATTATTTTTAAATCTTTCACTCCTAATCTTTATTGTGAAACTGGTTTTATCTTAGACTTACTTTAATGTTTATTTTATTTTGAAAATTGCAAATTATATGTTTAACGTTTGAAACCTTGAGGTGAATATTAAATGAAATATTAATTCTGTGGTGTCTTTCCTCTTATAAATTTCAGGATGTTATTTCTGTTTTGTCCTCCAAAATTTTCTCTCCATTTGCATTTTTCTCATGCTTTCTAGAACTCCTCGTGATCTCCAGGAGTTTGACGTCCCTCCCAAATTAGCCCTCCCAGTAATGGGCCCTATTCCGGACCTTTCTGCATTAACCTCTGTTTTATTTTTGTAATGCCAGTTCATGGTGATGTTTCTCTGTTACTGAAGCAGAGCAAAATGCCCCGAAACAGTGTTCATTTACATGCAAATCTTTCCGCACAGCCCAATGCCTACTAAATTGGCATCATTGCCAGGTGAAGTGATGAGACCCAAATTGAGACTACGGCTCAAAGACTCTGCTAATCTTGGAGCTGCATTTCCAAATCTGTTTCTTCATACCACTGTGCAATGAGGTGCAGTGGCTAATTGGTTTGAAAACATTGTTCTTTGACTTTTTTTTCTCCATTCTGGGGCAGGGCAGGGAGTTATAAGTGTGTATTCATGATGCAGAAGTTGATGATTGAGTCAAATTTCTGTATGCCTGAAAGACTAGAAATCACCAATTATTTTAGAAACTACAAAACAAGCAACAGATAACTGTGACATTGCTCCGGAAGAGACTGAAATAGATTTCTATGTGTGTGTGTGACTGACAGGGCAGTGTGGTCTCAGAGACAGTGTCTGTATGAGATGCCATGGTTGGTAGCATTTATGTGGTGGTCTTTTGTATTCCAGTAGCTTTTCCAGATGTTTTCCTCTCTTCTTTTAGTTTACTATGGTCTCAGCATTTTTATCTAATAGATTCTGGGATTCCTTTAAAGCTGCATTTATTATTATTATTATTATTATTATTATTATTATTATTACTATTACTATTATTATGTGGATGTATTATATGTGATGTATGTAGGAAGAGTCGGATCAGAGAACAGTTTTCTGAAGTCTCTTCTTATCCTACCTTTATGTAGGTTCTTGGTACTAAACTTGGATCTCTCACCTTACCCTGCCGGTGCTTTACTTGATGAGCTATCTCCCCAGCTCTGACTCTGCATTTTTCTTAGGTACGCATACAATACTTGTCCTGTGAGTTAGGACTGCGACATCCCAGGCTCCACAGGAGCCCTCATTCCTTGGATCCTCGTGGCTATCTGTTTCCCTGTCAAACAGTCTGTGTTGATTATACATCACTAGAATGTGAAATCCTTCAAGTGTGATGTAGCACTGTAGTCCTAGCTACAGAGAAAGCAGCAGCATTGGGCAGCAGCATTGGGCAGCAGCACTGGGCAGCAGCACTGGGCAGCAGCATTGCTCGAGCCTGAGATCACCCTGGATCCACTTGGGGGAAAAAAAAAACCCAGTAACATCTGATTCTTTAAAAAAAAGTCACTCTTCCACAATGCAAAAATTAAAGCACTTACTAAACCTTGTACAGGTTTTACAGTGATGTGATTACATACTAACGAATGCTTAGTTTTTTTTAATCAAACTTATGAACTTAATTCAGAATTTAAATGAAGTTATCTGCAGCTAATTGAGGCAATACTGTAGATATGCATCAATCTGCATGGAAATGCTGAACTTGAGGTCAAATCACATGTCCAACGTCCATTATGAAAAATCACTCAGAAAAATTCGATTCTGCTGTTAATTACTTATGAATTTATGTTTATATACACATTAGTATGAAATAATGCTTTTCTATACATTTATCCACGCATCCCTTCACACACACACACACACACACACACACACACACACGGAGCACACGACCTATTATTGTCTGTTCTAGGGATCTTAAATGAAGAGAACAAATTCACCTATCTCACCTGCAAGAAAAATGTTTTTCCTAGGAGGGTGGGAGGATGTGTTGAAGATGGAGTGTGAGACCTGCCGTTTTCCTGAGGTATGGCACCTATGCCCCTTGTTTGAACTGGTCATTTGAGCATCATTTATACGTTATTTTCATTTTATTGGCATTAACCTTATCTACCTTTCTAGACTATAAACTCAACGGGAAATAAAGGCTTCCCAGTGCTTCATGTGGACTTGTGTGTTGATAAAACTTTAGAATTCTTGTCAGTAGAGTGACAGGCAGGGAATAGAATATCTGTAAAGCATAGCATGGAAGGTAAACTAATGTATATATTTAATCCATTACCCTTTTTATTTTGCCACAAACATAAGCTTTTTAAAAAGGTAAGACCTAACAAATAACCTTTGTTATTATGTAGCTGTTGTTGACATTTAAGCAGAACTCATTGTCTAGATTTCATTAGTGTTTTGTTTCACCTTCATTTGACTGTTGGGCAGGAGGAGGGTACCTAGCTATATTGATGCCGCTTCACCTCATTTCTCTCTTCCCCTTCATGCTCTAACCTACCAGTCACAAGCTGCCTCATCCTAGGGGGAACATTTCCTTCCCCATCACATCATAGCATGTAATAGATCTTTCATTTCTTAGAGACAATGAGCAAGCTAAATGGTTGTGTTTTCCACAGTGTTGTTTGATCAGCCCATGTATAAGCAGAGAACGCCCTTTCAACTCTGCTTTGATAAAAGCTAATTTAAAAATTAGCTGTGTGACAGAAAAAAAGGGGGGAGGTGTCACTTCTCAATGGTCTATCTTGTTTCATGAAACAATGTAATTATTTGGTTTCCATTTGAGGTTCAAAGTAGGCATCAAATATACATTTAAACCTAAAGATGGGTTGTTGTAGAGGTAGCTCAATGGTTACAAGCACTTGTTCTCCCAGAGGACTGGAGTCTAATTCCAGATGGTTTATAGTCAACGGTGACTCTGGAAGATTTGACATTCTCTTCTGGGCTCTTTTTGCACAAGTATGGGTGGTGTGTGTATGTGTGTGTGTGTGTGTGTATCTATATGCATATATATACATACATACATGTATATACATATGTGTATGTATATATATACATACATATATATGTATATATAGATATATAAAATTAAAAAATACAAATTTCAGTCACACTTGGGTATGGAAGCTATATGGTGATTTTTATATCACCAGGCCATCCCATGTAGAGAAGGTCTTCACTTTTTTAAATATAACTTGGCATTTCTTGATTTATGTAAACAGCATGAAAAAAATGGAGAATAATGGGAGATTTGTGGCTGTGAAAAAATTTTAATTGGTTTCTTTGTTGTTAGATTCTTCCAGCTTATCCCTTTTACTGATAACCTGAATGGTACAAGGCCACCAATGAAGAAAATCATAAACCTTAATTTCTAAAACAAACTTTAGTTAGATCGGATATGGGATGTACACTTTCCTGTGCAGAGAGCTCAGCCTTTTATAGACATTTACAATTCATCATATTTTATCTTACTTTGTTATTTAAATATCTGTAAAAATGTGAGAGAATCTGCTATCAGAGCATCGAGATCAGGCTAAGGGGTCACGATGAGTTCTTTAGTTCCCCATGGTTGAAGATAAGTCATGTAAAGGAACAGAGCCATAAACATAAACAGTCTTTCACTATGTATAAATCTGACCTTCAATATCCGAGTCCCCACCCAGTTTTCAGTTTTAAGAGCTATTAATGGGAGTCCTGATAATACTGTGAGGTGCAGATATGTATGCTAATAATGGTTGGTGGCTTTCCTAGAGATATCTTTGTCTGTCTTCTCCCCTTACTCATCGTTATTCATCAATATTTGTGGATCCCCATCTGAGACACAAACTGCGCCAAATATCTGAGAATGACCCCAGACGCAATGGTATGAGGCACGCTGAGAGCCTCATGTCTCTGCTTGTCACCATTCAAAGCATGTGGGCAGTACGATTCCCCTGGCTGGGGTTCTGAAGTGTCTAAGAGTAGAGAAAGCCGTCTGGACGCTAAGCAAGCATAAGTGTGTTCTCTTTGTTCCTGGATGTGAACTGATGAACTGCCCGCAGTTCCTGTCTCGACTTCCCTGCACTGATGGACTGGAATCTGGAATTGTAAGCCAAATAAAACCAACCTCCTTGCTCCTAAATGGCCTTTAATCATGATATTTTACCACAGCATCGGGAAAGAAAGTCAGACCTGCAGAAATCTTAGACTGGCTATAAGTGCAGGCAGAGGTTGCTTTTAGTATTTGCTACTCTGTGATTGCTTCGATGGAAACATCTGAGCCCTGACATCATGCTAACCCTAAGAGATGCTACCAGAAGAAGGCAACTCTTCCTTGAACTGGAATTGTTGTCCTTGGAAACTTGTTACGTTCTAAACTGAATTGGAGTTTGTAATGGGGGCTATTCCAAATGCCTTATAAGAACAACAGACATAGTTTAGATGGGTTAACCGCATCTTATTGTTATTGAGACAAGGCCTTGCCCGAGCTCGCCCAGTGCTTGCTGTGTAGTCCAGGTTACCCTGGCATCTTCTGTGTTCAGCCTTGTAAGTGCTGGGATTTATATTAGAAGGATTTCTTCATTTTGCCTTTTATTATTAAGGGACATAAACCTGAGACTACAGTAAGGGCAAATTTTTCAGTCACCCGATAAATGTGCTAGGTTCTTAAGATCAAGTTGCTCTTGTTGCGGAACATTTCTTATCTCCTCCTGCAGGGCAATTCGAAGATACAAATTAGTGGCTGGGAATATTGCTCAGTGGTAGAGCACTTGCCTAGCATGTATAACTCCATCTTCAGTACATATGACTGTATGTGTATATACATGAGGAAAACGAATTACTCAAAAGGGCATCATCACACATATAAATGTGTGGTAGGCAATGAAAAGGGACGCACTGGCATAGCAACTTCCTGTTTCAGGAAAGAGGCAGGCTAAGTAAGACCGTACTCCGGGTGGCACTTGAGATTGCATATCTCGGGGCGGGGGGTAGGCCCCTGAAGAACGGCTGCTGTACCTGCTGCATGACTGTCGCATTGAGTACCTCATCCACACACGTGTTCAATGAAAGGGCAGAGATAAGCATTTTGTTTAAGTATTATGGTGTAGAAACCGTATCTTAGAGTCATCTTTGATTATACAAATAAGATGGTTTTGAAGAAAGCAGGACTCCATCTATAATAAATGAGACCCTGGGGGTCTTGAGGATGTTTAATAATGCAGAAGTCTTTCAGCACAACACAGGCTTTTTAGTAGTCCCCTGATCACACTTGCCCTCCCCGACCCTTAGGCAAGCATCTGCTTAATTGTCAGAGCACACAGGTGGCTTGTGACTGAGCACACCACTGCAGTAGAAACTCTTGCCGGGTTCAGCATCAGTTGATGTAGTTAATGGCTCCTACTCATCAACCTCTCTGCTCATAACTTTAGGGCCTATCCTCTGGACCCGTCCAGCTCCAAGCACGTCCCACCAGTCCCAGGTCTGATGTATAATCTTTAGATACCCTTGGACACTGACAGTCTAGAATTGTTTGCCCCGTGCTAATTTAGAGTGAATACTTTACCTGTTGCTTCAACTCCACATCTTCAGGAGGTAAAGATCTTCCTAGAAACCATACATTGCTGGCCTCACTCTTGCAGGGGTTTTGCCTCTGGGCCACAGGAGTTATTGGTAGGACTAACATCACCCCAAGAAGCCCATGGAGTCATTGGGAATTTGGTAGGCAAGAAAGCAGTCTCAAACTCATAGTATGGTGAGTGTCTTCCTAAAGACTTGATCTCAGCCTTTACAAAAATCTGCTTGGGGGCTTGGGGTTTTAAACTTCTGCCAGGAGTGATATTGATTAAGTGTTTTCTGCCTCGCCCATTTGCTCTCCTTCTGCTCAGTGCTGCAGTGAAATCACGGCTTGTGCCCTGGGAGTCACTAAGGCAATGAATCCAGTGCTCATGACTTCAATACATTATTGAGAAGAAAGCACAGATGGACTGCAAGGGAGACGTCGTTCAAGCTAGCTCACGAATATTTGATAATTAATAAATAAAATAAAATAGAGGAAAGGAACAGCAAATGCAGGGGTAGCCAAACTAAATTTTAACTGAAATGTAGTATGAAAATCATCCAATTTTTAATGTTTAAAAATTCTCTGACTGACACCAAAAGGATATCTTTGTGTATTTGAGATAGCTGACTGGAAATTCAGTGACAACATCTTGGGCGAATGGGTTTACCTATAGTCCACGCTGGATCCAGTTTAAATTGCTAGTCAAGGTAGTGCAGGCACTCCTGTTTCTTGAACACGAGTTAAGGTTCAGGAGCTGGGCTGTGCCTGAGAAGTTTCAAGATAACTAAGCATGACTCTTGCTTTCAAGGGACACCCTCAGTTGTTCTAGGTGGAGGTCAGAATGGCTTAAGAGAAGTGAGTCCTGGAAGATTAACAGCGTATGCCTCTGGAGGAGGCATGACAAGTATGTGCAGAGTCTGTGGGAACAGAGAAAGTGGGAGGAGAGGAAGGATGAGCTGAATCTTTAGCAGTGGGGGAGCATAGCATGACTCTTGATTAGGGACAGAAGAGTGAGCTTGGGCAGGCTAACCCCTGAGAGCTGCAGTGCTGGCATTAGCTAAATGGATGTGGCAATCCCCACCTTCCAGATAGGTTGTTAAATTTGAGGTCGATAAATGTATGCTTCGTAGGATAGTAAATGGTCAGCAAATGAAAGAGATGATTACAATATCACTACTGATCGAAACACCCCACACACCCTCCGTGCATTCTCTTCCTGTCATTCCCACACTGCTGTTTGAGTACATAACTAAAGTAAGCCCAACGAATTAAGTAGTTTTTAAATGCTCCACCAACAGTCGTTTCTCCGATAATTACTACCATTGCCACCACATTAATCTGTATTTGAGATGCCATCCTATGGAAGTGCTCAAAAATTTATAACTTTTTCTGTCAGACAGAAGGAAGGAGAGAGAAACATTTGGATATTATCAGAATTGTTGGCTTATTAGTAGAAAGGCTATTGGTCCAGCATCAGGCATTCAAGTAAATATAAAGCACAGAGAATTTTAATTCTGGGATAAGATACCGACTTCCTGCTTGGCTGTATCATTCTGTGCTCACCCAAGGGATAAGAAAGATGATGTCAACCAAATAAATAACCATAAGCTTATACATAGGAATGCTAAGTAATAAAATAATAATATTCCTCTCCCTGTATGCCAGCAGGTTGGTTCTGATGCCAAGACTCAATAAAACACACTTTCGATTTGGGTTACTATCGGTGAACCAAAAGTCTTCCTGACTCCCATAGTTTTGTTCCATACTTTGTCAGCTTTGCTTTAAAATTAATTACAAACAGTCAAATCATCTCAGAAAGTAGATATTACCCTGTGGAGGCTTCTTTTTCTACCCCTATATAGATGCTGTAACATAAACAAACAAGGAGAAATACAATTTCAGGTCCAAACCCAAAACAAGTTGTCTGTAACCTGGAACACAACATGCTGCTATTCTATATAACACGCATCACTTTATTTCCTGAGAGAAAGGGGGCATTCTAAAAGAAATGTGGGGATTGAGGCTGGCCCTCATCCAGGTTACCTCACGTTCCCTCTGCTACAGCTCCCTGCTTCTCATCAGGATGCACATTCAATTCTATCTACAGTGTGAAGGCTTTGGGGAAAAAAAAAAACAGTTGAACAGTTATGCAACCATCTTTGCCTGAGCTGAGAGAGCTTCGTGTTTGCGCTCGCTCTCTCCAGCATGTCTTGAACATTATTGTGTGTTCATGACTACCCTTCCAATTCTACCGCAGAGTCATGGAACAACAACTAGTTAACTTCTCTGTGTCTTACCTGGTCCTCTGGAGACATTTGTGATTTTTTCCCCCCTTCCTTAGACCTTTCTAAACGTACACGTAAAGTTTTATCTAGTTTGATGTCTCCTAGATCTCAGCTCTTGGATTTGTCATCTATGTTCCTTCAACACCCATGGCAAGGTTGGCAGCAAGCTGAGCCATAGCTTAGCACAGATATGTGTGTGTATGATGCTACTGAACATTCTTCCGAAAAGTGGTTTCTTATGCACAGCTTGTGCCCATAAATCACCCTTAAAATCCCTACCCCACTATAGTCAGAAGAACATCCAGGAAATAAACTTGGAAGCATAAATCTTGCCTCTGAAATGTATAAATATAGATTTTTTTCTTTGCTCTCCTAAGTGTTATGAGTTATCA
>JADRCD010237966.1:8950-24040 GCA_019843815.1 Montemys delectorum
AAAAAAAAAAAAAAAAGAATTGTGCAAATCTGTGACCAAGAACTGCTGAGGCGATAAGAGATGGCAAATAGCAGAGACCAAAGAGGGCAAATTGCTACAAGGAAGAGCTGCAAATCCTGACCACCAGAGAGTCCCAGAAAACCACAGTTATCAGTCCAGGCTGCCAAGAAGAAGCTAAGAGCAGAGGATCCATACATTCTAAGTTCAGAGATGTAACGGCTGCTTTTGGCTACTGGATCATTGGCACTTAAAGATTAGAGCTTTAACACCATGAGTACGAGATCCTCGGACAAGCTACACTTAGAATTGGTAATACCAGGGGAACTTCGCTTTGCTTATTCATGATTTTCATCTGAGTAACAATGTGATGGAGTTTAACTCACAAATTAGGTACAATAAGCAATAACAAAAGAGCAATTATAACAATGTACTATATAGTAAAAGTTATGGAAATATGGTCTCTGTCTCCTATCTGTTTCCTATACTGTCTTGTCCCCTTCTACATATGATGATGTGAAATGACACTAAAGCTCTGAAGCACTAAACAGTTTCTCTCTGACATATTCAAATTACCATCATCAATACATTTGTGCTTTGATGAAATTAAGTGAAATAGGGTTATTTAAAACAAAAGCACAATGAAAAAAAAGTAAGTGACAGATATTAAGTGACCAATGGACAGATAGAGCATATATCATGAATACATTGAACAAAGTGATGAATCATAAGTAAATCACAGAGTATGAGATTTCATCCTATTGTTTGGGGCAGTATGTAATATGTAGTATTTCTACACCATAGTTGGCCACTGCAACTTGAAAGTGTGTGAGAGGACTAATGTATTGCCTGATTTGCTCTAATATATCAACTGTTTTAAGGGACTAATAACTATGATGCCAACAAGAAAAGAAATAGATTTGACTATCAGCAGAAATAACTATAGGATTTAGTGGCAGAAAATACAGTGAAAAGAAAAGGCCGAGATGCACATTCCTAAATATTTTAGGCATACTTGTAAAGCCCTGATCTGCTTTCAGATCTGCTGAATACTTTAAGTGATAGTGACACAATGAAATAAGAATATCCAGGGAGCAATTAAGAATATTGCTAGGGCTCGGAGAGATGTCCCAGTGGTTGTGGTTAGGAGTACTGTCATGGACCATCGGAAACTCCAGTTCCTGTTCTGTTCTTCACAGGCTCCAGGCACAAAAGTGATGCACAAACAAAACAACTCCAAATGAATCAAAAACTTCAACATAGCAGACACCCTGAGTTTGATAGAAAGGTTACATGGGAGGTGGAATTGCCACAGGCAGAGCCATTCTGAACAGAACACCAGTATGGGAGGCACTAGGACTTACATTTATTAATGAGTGAGACCTTGGGGCTGAAGAGATAGCTCAGAGGTTAAGAACACTGACTGCTCTTCTGAAGGTACTGAGTTCAAATCCCAGCAACCACATGGTGGCTCACAACCATCCATAATAAGATCTGATGCCCTCTTTTGGGGTGTCTGAAGACAGCTACAGTGTACTTACATACAATAAGTAAATCTTTAAAAAGAAAAAATAAGTGAGATCTCATGAAGCTGAAAAGCTTTTTATGGCAAAGGACACTGCCATTTGGGCAAAACACAGCCTACAGAATAGGAAAAGATCTTTACCAATTATACATCTGACATACAGGATCTACAATATATAAAGAACTAAAGAAAACAGAACACTATTAAGACTAATTTTAAAATGGGGTAGAGAACTAAAGAAAGTGTTCTCAAAAATGAAACATCAATGCTTCACACTTGAAGAAATGTTCAACATGCTTAGTCACCAGGGAAATACAAATCAAAACTACTTGAGCGTTCACCATAAACCAGCCAATAAAACAAATGACAGCACATGGTGGCAAGCATGCATGGCAGCGGAATGACACTTATTCCTTGCTGGTGGGAGGGCAAACTTGTACAGGCACTATGGAAGTCAGTGTGCTAGTTCCTCGGGAAGCTGGAAATTGATCTACCTCAAGATTCAGCTTTTGAGATACTCAAAAGACTCTACACCCTAGCACAAGGACACTTGCTCATCCATGTTCATTACTGCTCTATTCATAATAGCAGAAACAGAAAGCAGCCTAGACATTCACCAACTGATGACTGGATAATGAAAGTATGGTACATTTACACAATGAAAGACCGTGCAGCTCTTAAGAAAAGTGAAATTCACAGGTAAATGGATAGCTAGAAAAAAAATTTATCAGGAATGAAATAACCCAGACCCAAAAAGACAAGTATTGCATGTTTTCTCTTACGTGTGAATGTTAGCTTTTAAGCTTCAATGTGTGCTGTAATCCATATAAACACAGAGGTTAGGTGCTTAGTAAGGTACCAGACAAAAGAAGCTCCTCTAAGGAAGGTCAACAGAATACAGTGTCATGGAGAGAGAAGGGAGAAACTAGAATGCAGGGCTAAGGAGGAAGGAGATGGAAGAGAAGAGCAAAGGAAGGAATATGGGAAGGAACAGCACACACTGAAGGCCATTGAAAATCCAAATGGAAACCTCCTCTGCAGAAGCTCTACAGAATATATACACATATAAACAATCCATAAGCTGATGGTAAGGCCCTACTGTTGAAGACAACACTTATATATGTTATCAAATGCAGAGAAGTTGAGTTGGTGCCAACCTAGAAGCTTGACCTCTACTGACTAGCATTCCTGGTATTTTAAGGTATTCTGCATGCTACCAAAGAAGAAAATCATCTCCCAGCTACAAACCCTGCAACCTACAACCACAGCCTGCTGCAAGATATACTTGTGCAATGATGGCACAATTGTTAAGAGAGTAAGCACACAAGCCTGCAAAGGTTCAAGCCAGATGGGTTCCCACTAGAAGGGAGGAAGACACAGCTCCACACCTAACCAAAACACTACCTGCAACTTATAACTGAAGACAAAAGGGGAAAAATCAGTTTTCTTTAGTAGGATATCACTGGGTACAGGAACCACACTTGAGGGTAGGCCAACACAAAATGAACTCAGTATTATTTTGTAGACTTTTTGCCTCATTTTGCTTAGTTTGAGCATTTTTTGCCTTATTGGTCTTTTACTTATATATTTTGATTTCCATTTGTTTTGTTGTTGTTGTGAGAAGTTTGTGTGCATTCCTTGTTTTTTTTGTTTGTTTGTTTGTTTATTCATTTCTAAAGAGAGGAAAAAAGAACAAAGTTGCATGGGTAGGAGGTTGGGAGGATCTGGAAGAAATAAAGGGCGGGGAAAGTAGAATCAAAACAAATTGTATTAAAAGAAAAACCCTTCCAGGGGTTAGAGAGATAGTTCAGTACCTAAAGGCACCTGCTGCTCTTTCAGAGGACCTGGATGATTCCCACAACCCATATGGCAGCTCACAGCCATCTATAACTTCAGTACCAGGGGATCCAACTCCATCTTCTGGCCTCTTGCCAGCACCAGGTGCACAAACATACATGAAGATAAAACACTCATTTACATAAAATGAAAAATAGAAAAAAGAAAAAGCATTCAATAAAAAAGAAGTGGTACACAGACATGCATACAGCAAAATATTAATACACATACCATACATACATACATACATATTTTTTTAAAAGAATACACAACTGAAGTTCAGTGTGGAAAAATGTCTTCAATACAGCTGCAACTGAAGAGCACAAAGAGACAGAACAGAGTACTGAATCGTGGGGTGTGGGGGAGACAATGCGAAGCCAAGCGAGAGGCTTTGAGGAAAATATAATCAACTGTGTCCAATGTTGCAGAACAGCCAAGTAGACAACGACTAGAAAAGAACATGTGAATGTGACAACTAGTCATTTGAGCAGTCACAGATGTCCTCACACAGAGCAGGCAGCGTAAGAGGGAGAGTATCCTAGTTACTGTAAATTGTCAACACTACATAGAGTCAACTGGGAAGCATGAACCTCAACTGAAGAACTGCCTGGATCAGACTTGCCCATGGCTATGTCTGAGAGAGATTATAGAGGTTATCTTGATTAACGATGAGAAGGGCCTACCTTACTGTAGTTGACACCATCCCTAGACAAATGGGTCTGAGCTGTGTAAGAAAGCAAGCTGAGCATGAGGCAGAGAGCAAGTTAGCAAATGGCACAACTCCATGGTTCCTGCCTCTAACTTCTTGCCTTGAGTTCCTTCCCTAACTTCCCTCAATGATAGATTGTGACCTGGAAGTTTAAGTCAAATCATTCTTCAAGTTGATTTTGGTCGTGGTATTTTATTGTAACAACAGGAAGCAAACTAGAACAGAGTAAATTCTTTCTTATGAATTCTATTTCCAGATTAACATGTCCATCATTTGAGGCTCTAACACCAACAGTTTAAAAGAGTTTCTATTTTCCTCTATATTGCTTGCATGGCCAGGCTGACTGTGATCTCTTTTAAATTTTCTTTTTCACAACTCCAAGTTAAATTATATCTACAAGATTTAAGTGAATCCCTGCTTTCCCTTGAACATGACTCCATTCACATTCCAACCCAATATGACAGAACAAGAACATTCTGCTTGTTGCCATAGGTAAGCTTTCTCCTCAGGACTTTACTCCTCTGGCTTTTTTTTTTTTTTTTTTGGTTTGGTCGGTTTTGTCTTTTGTCCTAAATATGTGTGCCCCCTCGGAGAATATGAAACAACAGGCACCTTCTCCTCTTTCATTTCTTTTCTTACTGCATCTCAAATTAAACAGTTTAATTTCTCACTGGGGAACCTCTTTATATGACTAGTAGCTGACATATACTTTTGTAAAAATATAAAATTGGGCAGGGAGAAGGAGGAGAGAAAGAGAGGGAGAGAGAAGGAGGGGGAGAGGAGAGAGAGAGATTATATAAACAAGGCCCAATTAACTGTTTGCTAGCTTTTCTGAGAAACATTTATTTGGCATTAATGACCTCATTTAGTGATCTCTGTATGCTGCATACCAAACACAGTATCTGTCACTAGGCTCAAGGAAGTAGGCTCAGATAAGAATACTCACATTTGGGCTAATGCAAGGATCAAGGTACACACACACACACACACACACACACACACACACACACACACACAGCCAAGGAAAGCATGATTTCCCTTTTGTCTTGGTAATCCTGATAAGCCCCACAGGCCCAGTGACTGGGGGAGAGAGGAACATGGGGGGGGGGCTTTATTTATTGCTTTGTTTGATTACTATCTGGTGTGATCTCTTTGTTCATTGCCTTATCTTTGGTCTAAGAACTAACCCTTTTCTCTGTAAGTACCTAGAATCTAGAATATTATAAAATCTGACTGGGAAAATAAAAACTTGCTTCAGCCTCAGCACTAGCTGGAGACATGTTATGATGTTAGTCGAATTTTATTTTTCTTTTCAATCCTCACTCCTGCCCTTTAGACCCTGTTGACTGACTGAGCTGGCTTGGTCATAATACACACACAAACACACACACACACACACACACACACACACACACACACACACACACATTTTCCTCAACTTTGTTGACAAGGCTACCGGTTACTCAAGCACTTCAACTAAAAGAATATACCCTCCTTGGAGTTTACTCCAACTGTGTACAGTTCTATAAGATATAAAGACGTTTCTTATACTGATATGAAAATGTCAACTGTTCAAAGGAGACAAAAATGATGATGAGCCAGAGTGTTCTTCAGAGACAGTGTCATGTGGCAGTAGCCATGAATGTTGTGTGGCTCTGAACTGGAAGTTGGATGAGATAGTGATAGTAATGTTCCTGACCCTGCCTGCTTAGTCATTCATTTATTCTGACTCCTGTCACAAGAACTGAATGATGCATTCTAGATCACAGAGGTCTAGCAAAGAAACAGATTATTCTGTTGTCATAAAATATACACTACAATGAAGCAAACAGAGGGACAGATTAAGTGTCTGTCTTTAGAGGGCTACAAAATTATTAACTTCCATCTTGTAATAGAAAAATAATTTTAGTAACTATTGTTTCTGAGTATAAGAACTGACACTTTTTTAAAAGGTTCATGTAACAAACAGCAGAATGTATTAGCTAAAACATTGTGAACTAACTGTAGAGTCTCTCTTTTACCAATAATAATTCACAAATAACAGATGGCTAACTAATGCCATTTAATGGCTCTGATGTAACATATAATAACACTGATGAATAAAAAGTTTAACAAATACAACTATAGAATAAATTGGCTTTGTTTTTATTTTTAGCACAAGAAATACAAGAAAGGTGGGGCTCAGGTTCCTTCCAGTCCCACAACACCCAGAGGAAGCCCTACTCCTAGGCGCTCTAACATGCCCAGGATCAGAGATGAGGAGGACACAACATCTGTCCCAACACCTGGAGTAACTGGGAACAGTGGGAACAGGCACACAGGAACTCCGCCAATCCAGTAGCTCAGGTTCCTTCCAGTCTGTGCGCGCAGGCCTGTGCCTTGAGCAGATCTTGGGCGCAAACTCTGCAGTCATTCCCAAAACACCCAGACAAAGCTCCACTCCAATGTGTTCTAACAGGCCCAGGATCACAGGATCACAGAATCACAGGATCATAGAGACAGCTTGACTCTGAGGAGTTCTGACACAACCAGGATCACAGGAAGGACAGGCTCCAGTCAGATTTAGCAAGGGCAGATAGCACTAGAGATAACCAGATGATGCAGGGCAAGCAATAAGAATATAGGCAACACAAACCAAGGTTACTTAAATACTTAACATCATCAGAACCCAATACTCCCACCATTGCAAGTCCTGGACCCACCATCATACCAGAAAAGCAAGATTCAGATATAAAATCACTTCTCATGATGATGATACAGGACTTTAAGAAAGACATAAATAGCACCTTCAAAGAAATACAGGAGAACACAGGTAAACAGCTAGAAGCCCTTCAAGAGGAAACACAAAAATCCCTTAAAGAACTACAGGAAAACACAATCAAACAGGTGAAGGAAATGAGCAAAACCATCCAGAATCTAAAAATGGAAATAGAAACAATAAAGAAACCAGGAAGAAAGACAACCCTGGAGATAGAAAATCTAGAAAAGAAAGCAGGAGTCGTAGATGCAACCATCACCAACAGAATACAAGAGATAGAAGAGAGAATCTCAGGGGTAGTAGACACCATAGAAAACACTGACACAACAGTCAAAGAAAACGCAAAAGGCAAAAAGCTCCTAACCCAAAACATCCAGGAAATCCAGGACGCAATGAAAAGATCAAACTTAAGGATAATAAGTATAGAAGAGAGTGAAGACTCCCAAGGTAATGGGCCACTAAATATCTTCCACAAAATTATAGAAGAAAACTTCCCTAACCTAAAGAAAGAGATGCCCATGAACATACAGGAAGCCTACAGAACTCCAAATAGACTGGACCAGAAAAGAAATTCCTCCCATCACATAATAATCAAAACACCAAATGCACTAAACAAAGAAAGAATTTTAAAAGCAATAAGGGAAAAAAGTCAAGTATAAAGGCAGGCCTATCAGAATTACACCAGACTTCTCACCAGAGACTGTGAAAGCTAGAAGATCCTGGGCAGATGTCATACAGACCCTACAAGAACACAAATGCCAGTCCAGGCTACTATACCCAACAAAACTCTCAATTACCATAGATGGAGAAAATAAGATATTCCATGACAAAACAAAATTTATACAGTACCTTTCCACAAATCCAGCCCTACAAAGGATAATAGACAGAAAACATCAACATAAGGAGCAAAACTACACCCTAGAAGAAGCAAGAAAGTAATCTTTCAATAAGTCCACACAAACCTAATTCCACCTCTTACAACAAAAACAACAGGAAGTATCAATTACTTTTTCTTAATATCTTAATATGAAAATTAATATTACCAACATATCCTAATAGATTGAAATTCAAAAATATGAGAAATTAGAAATTTATTGACTATCATCCAATGGTCTCTCTAATTTGGTAATTAGAGAAATAGGTCTAATATTATACAATCCATATACACTTTCAGCTTGTTTGTTTGTGACAGTGTCTTGCTGTGTACAACATAATGATCTTGAGATCTTGCTTCTCCTATCTCAGTCTCTCTATTAGTAGTATTGTTTATTTCATGTTTTTTACTATACTATGGTTTTCAGAACAACTTACATATTTTAAAAGTATTTATATACCCAAAAGAAACGTACACAATTAAATTGGGAGGGAGTTTTTAAGAGAACAACAAAGAGTAAGACAATGCTTTGCTTGATGTTTGTAACTCTTGTATCAAGTTACCACAGTAAGAGCCAAGATTTTAAGCTCTACTAAATATAAAACAAACAAAAATACTTTATATATGTTCATTTAAGAAAATATTGCCGGGTGGTGGTAGCATACGCCTTTAATCCCAGCACTTGGGAGGCAGAGGCAGGTGGATTTCTGAGTTCGAGGCCAGCCTGGTCTACAGAGTGAGTTCCAGGACAGCCAGGGCTACACAGAGAAACCCTGTCTCGAAAAACCTAAAAAAAAAAAAAAAGAAACAAACAAACTGAATATTTAAATTCAGTTAAATAGATACATATAGGTATGTAGCTTCCATAGAAATTCAAACAATAATACTAACACTATACACACAAACACACACACACACACACACACACACACACGTGTGGTCACAATGCAGTAAAAATCAACAGTGTAATAGGTAAGTACTTCTCAATTAGGGCATTACTTTTTTATTTTATTTTTTTTTTTTGTTTTGTTTTGTTTTGTTTTTCGAGACAGGGTTTCTCTGTGTAGCCCTGGCTGTCCTGGAACTCACTCTGTAGACCAGAATATATATATATCTTTTTTTATTTTATTTTATGTGGGGCACTACTTTTAAACAATAATTTATTGTGTAATTTATTATGCAAAAAGAACATATTCCTTTTAAACAGGAAGGGTATTTTTCCCAAACTGTATTGTATAGCCACTTTTTTTTTAAGGTTTATTTACTATTATTATAAATGAGTACACTGTAGCTGTCTTCAGACACACCAGAAGAAGGATTCAGATTTCATTATAGGTGGTTGTGAGCCATCATGTGGTTGCTGGGATTTAAACTAACGACCTTCGGAAGAGCAGTCTATGCTCTTACCTGCTGAGCCATCTCACCAGCCCATGTGTAGCCACTCTTAAGTTACAAAGTATTATTCCATTCCAAGGAATTAACTAGTGATTTTGTTAAATTAGAAATAATACATTTTCACCAGCAGAGGGCATACATTACATCACAATATACTGCACTTAAATGTTTAAGCTCTACTGTGGGAAATCAATCAATGGAATATTCACTTACACAAAAGGTACTGTACTTTGTGCTAAAAAATGAATGTATATTTTCTTAAAGGTATATTGACAATTGAATAATCTCCCTAGAAACCTAGTTTTGTACATTTTAACTGTTTATTCTAGTTAACTATCATCTCCAAAACAAAACAAAATAATATATAAAAGGTGAAATCATATTTCAAGGTCTACTTACATATATATTAACAATATTTCCTCAGCTTAAAAATAAATGACAAAAAGATGACAAACCATTCTCGAGATAGAGAATTATCTAATTACTTAAAAACAATTTTAGTGGGCGGTGGTGGCACACACCTTTAATCCCAGCACTGGAAGGCAGAGGCAGGCAGATTTCTCAGTTTGAGGCCAGCCTGGTCTACAGAGTGAGTTCCAGGACAGCCAGGGCTATACAGAGAAACCCTGTCTCAAAAATAGCAAAAAAAAAAAAAAAAAAAAAAAAAAGTAAATTAAACACAAGAAATAAAATGAAAATTTGAAAAGGTGCTAAAAACTGACAAAGTCGTTATTAAGTAGTTTGAGAAACAGTGCTAACACACTGCCTGCCTCTGGCTTGGACATGCTCATCTCAGAAAATAATTTTATATCAACTAAAAACTACAAAAATAAGATGTGCTCTTTTAATTTCCTTTATATCCTATTATATTTAATTTTCCTGAGAAGATTGCCTTTTAAAATCCCTTTTTTCTTGAAACTTCTGATTCAGATTTCTTCCATGATTCTATTCCCTCCTTGCTAAAATCTTGATCGTCCAGCCTCTAAATCAGACAAGCATCTAGTTAATCCAGTAATTATAGCTTTGGCAAATTCATCTATGCTAATAACTCCCCAAAAGCAACCAACCTCAGTCTATCCTCTCCTGACACAGACCTGCACATCCGTGTCACATCCAGAAGGAATGCATATCTGTTCTTGGAGCTTCTCCCTTCCTGAAACAATTCTGCCCACTTTCATTTAAGCTTGATCATATGCCTTGTCAAAAATCAACTTTTCAATTAAAAGCCCTTTCCCCAAATCTAATCACTGTGATTTTTACTTTCTCTGTCCTTCTGTAACATTTCATGCTTACACAACACTTTCCACACATACAGCCAGAATAGCTTATGCCCTGCCAGTTTCAACTGGGAAGCAAGTATTCAAGCATGAGCTTACTCCTGGGGGGTGAGGGGTGTTCTCATTCAAACCACCACAGCAAGGCTTCTGCTGTATAATCTCTAATCAGCAGTATCTACTCTAGAGAACAGAAAAACAATTTTTATTCTGTAAAATGGTTACTTTTCTTGAGCCTTCCATAAAGTATTCTTGCACACCCTAACCCTAGAATGTCCCACTGTATTGTTTAGATAAAACTTATAAATTAAATATAACTCCTAAACGTGTACTACAAAGTAATACTATAATTATCTGTATAATATAAAATGAGCATAATTACAAAGCCTTATTACTCTTCTAGCAAACTCTTTGCTAGACATTATTACTTCATAAGTTCCTCCATATCCTGTAATATAGGTCTCATCACAGATGTAATGACACTACAGTTCAGAGTTTAAACATGTGGGAAGAAAAGGAAAAAGATGAAAAGGCAGAAAAGAGAAAGGAGAGAAGGGAAAGGAAAAGAAAGAAAAAGCAATCAGAGCCAACAGCGAAGCAGTCAAGACTTTGTTCTCACCATCGAACTAGCTGACTGACCTCTCAATGCTAACAGAGCCCGATCAATCCACTGCAGATACTCAGAAAGAGATTCTATATAATAGGAAGGGGAAAAACCAACCTCAATCATAGGAACACAGGAAAAAACTACAATAGAAGAACATGAAGAAAAGAAGTTGGAAGATATCCAACTTGTCCAAAACAGTAAACCAGCAAACCTCAAATGCTAATAGAAATAAAATAATTGCTCAACCCACCAGAAAAACCAACAAAATGACAACGAAAAGCCAAAAAAAAAAAAAAAAAATTAAGTGTCTCTCAATAACTACCTTATTGTCAATAGAGATTTACACTTGCCAGGTATGGTGATGTATACCTTTAGTCCCAAGACTGAGGAAGCAGTAACAAGTGAGTGTCTATGAGTTCAAGGCCAGCCAGAGCCACATAGTAAGAATCTGTCTTGGGACAGGCAGGGTGCAAACTATCTGACTAAAGTATTCTAGACAGCCATGGAACCTTCTCTGTAACATACCATATTTTAGACCACAAAAAATAAATAAATAAAGTCTTAACAAATGTAGAACTGAAATAAACAGTGGAATAAAACTAGAAATCAATAGCAAGAGAAATTCAGAAACCACATAAGCTGGACATTGAACAATACATTCTTAGATCACCAGTGAGTTACTTTAGAAATTAGAAAAGAAATGTAAAGTTCCTAGAACCAGATGAAAATTAAGTCATAACTTATCAGAGCCTTTGGTATAGCTTACACAGTTGTAAAAGGAAAGCTGAGAGCTATAAGAGTTTACACACAAAAAAATCTCAAATAACTAACCTAATGATCTCAGTATCTTAGAAAACCAAAAAAAATCCCACATGCGAAAGCAGAAAATAGTAAGAATAATTGTCAGGGCATGAATTAATTAAATGGTGAGCTAACAAAAATACACATCAGCATGAAAGCAAAAAAGATGGCCCTCAAAAGCTGAGAGAAGTCACCTTGGGGGTATGGAGACAATGCGTAACACGAAGCAGAAAAGACTATTTAGGAAAAGAAAGGGACAGGTATCATGAAGGACTTAATGAGAAAAAAAGGACAATGACATAAAGGTACAAAAAGTAACGTAATGAAATCTATTAGCTAGGCAGTGGTGGCAACGCCTTTAATCCCAGCACTTGGGAGGCAGAGGCAGGTGGATTTCTGAGTTCGAGGCCAGCCTGGTCTACAGAGTGAGTTCCAGGACAGCCAGGGCTACACAGAGAAACCCTGTCTCGAAAAAACAAAAAAAAAAAAAAAAAAAAAAAAAAATCTATTACTTCCTATGTTAACTCTAAAACAATTTAAAAACCTTCAAGCGGGTAAGTAAGCACATTATAGCTTTTTGTTTTTTTTCTTTACCTCTTCACAATGTTCTATCGACATTTTGTAAAATTTCTCTCTAGACTATACAAGGTTTACAAATACCTTTCCTTTTTTGTTGCTATTGTTGTTTTTGTTTGTTTGGTTTTGTTTGTTTGGTTATGTGATGCTGAGGACTGAGCCCAGGTCCCTGCACACTAGGCAAATAGTGCTCTACCACTGAGCTAAATGTGCACCCCTAAATACTTTTAAGTATGTTCTATACTGTTTATAAGCTTACTGCATAAGCTAACCATTTGTTTTCATAACACTGCAGCCATCACCAAAAAGGAATCAAATTTTGAAAGATTTTACATATATTGTCCGATTCATATTTTAACAAAATAACTAAACATTGTATAAAATCAGAACTCATTCTAATAACTTTTTTCAAATGTTGTCATTATTTAAATGAAATTTAACTAGGATATCAACATCTAAAACTTACCTCCTTTCCTACTATGTACAATGAAAACTAAAGAAATTAAATGGATCTAAAGAAAATGGAAAAAAAATCTCAAAGCTGAGCTAACATTTTTATGAAGACTACATGGAGCATGTTAATCTGCATGCTACCTTGCTATGGCAGGTCAGCAAGAACAGGTATATCTCTATCTCATATGAAGAAATCAGACCAGACACCTTCAAATAATTTCATAACTATAATATAGAGCAGACACCAAACAACTTTCCAAATACACCACTGCTTCCTATTCATAGCCTAAAATGAATACAGGACTAGATGCCCAGAGTCTACCATGCCCAGACTAAAAAATGCTGTCTAGAATTTTATATTCTCTTGGTCTGACTGAGTAACCAAGATAAAACTATGAAGCTCTCTCCCTCTCAAACTGAAGAACAGCTCACAAAAGAACAGAAATGACCAATAAGTATACTAAACTTTTTGAATCATAAAACTATGATGAAAATATATAATAGCAAAATAATCACTTCTTCAATCAATACAAGGAATCCTATTAAAAATATGAAAACCCAATAGCAGACTGGGTACCAGTCAGCCAGCTGACATATTAGTGAGGGGAATATTAGCTAGTCCCATCACTACAGACAATATAGATCAAATAGTTTTAAATTTGATACACACGAGTTTATTCTTAGGACATTTAAATATACACATAAAGCTTTGCTATCATGAATATTTATAAGCTTAAATATTTTAGCAGTCAGGGACAGATTATTTTAAAAAACCCTATTTTAAAAATACTTACGGGTCAAAAAAAAAAAAAAAAAAAAAAAAAAAACCAAAGCCGGGCGGTGGTGGTGCATGCCTTTAATTCCAGCACTTGGGAGGCAGAGGCAGGCAGATTTCTGAGTTCGAGGCCAGCCTGGTCTACAGAGTGAGCTCCAGGACAGCCAGGGCTATAGAGACCCTGTCTTGGAAAAAAAAAAATACTTACCAGTCGCAAATATTCAGTACAGAGAATAACCTTAAGTTTCCTACAGTTTGGTATTAGCCTTTTTCTCAGCAAATGACATCATCTCCTAATTGTTCCCTCATATTCCAGAACACTCGGACTCTACTCCCTCATAAGCTGATTCATTTTATTCATCTGATGATGGGGGAGGAGTTTCATTTTTAAATGGCTAAGGAATCTTGCTCTCTCCAGGCCAAGCTGTGTGTGTTCCATTCATTGTGATGCAGCTGCTAATGCAAATGCCATGGACAATTCTGCTGATCTGCTTACAATCTATTGCACTGGACTTCTAGTGTGCCTTCTTCTGTACTTGGAACATGGAAAACTAAAAACTCCATTTCATTTCCTTATAGTTAAGAACCTTGTGCTGCAGACACTACAGGGACAATCATGGGAGTCAGCATGGGTCTGCACTAGGTCTTCTGCATATATGTTATGGTTTTGTAGCTTGGTGGTCTTATGGGACTACAAAGAGTGGACAAAGGGGCTGTCTCTGACTCTGCCTGCGTTTGAGACCTTTTTCTGCCTACTGGGTTCCTTTGTTCAGCCTTGATATGAGGATTTATACCTAATTAGTCTTACTGTAACTTGTTATGCCATATTCAGTTTAGTTTTGTTGTTTTGGTTTTTTTTTTTTTTTAGGTTTTCCGAGACAGGGTTTCTCTGTGTGGCCTTGGCTGTCCTGCAACTCACTCTGTAGACCAGGCCTGCCTCTGCCTCCCAGTTTTTATCCCTGGGAGGCCTGTCCTTTTCTGAAGGGAAAAAGAGGAGTGGATCTGGAGTTGGGGGAGGATATTCTGAAAAGAGTGGAAGGAGGGTAAATTCAGTCATGAGAGAAGAATCAAAAGTAAAAAAAAAAACAAAAAAACAAAAAAAAACCTATGGTGGTTAGTTTACATCAACTTGACCCAGGCTAGACTCATCTGAGAAGAGGGAACCCCAACTGAGAAAATGCCTCCAAAAGGTCAGGCTGTAGACAAGCCTATAAGACAACTATATAATTACTGATAGATGTGGGAGGACCCAGCCCATTGTGGGTGGTACCACCCCTGGGTGGTGATCCTGGATGCCAAGAGAAAGCAGAGAAAGCCAAGGGGAGGAGGCTGGAGAGATGGCTCAGTGGTTAAGAGCACCAACTGCTCTTCTGAATGTCCTGAGTTCAAATCCCAGCAACCACATGGTGGCTCACAACCATCCATAAAGAGATCTGACTCCCTCGCCTGAAGATAGCTACAGTGTAATTACATAAATAAATCTTTAAAAAAAAAAAAAAAAAAAAAAAAA
>JADRCD010237967.1:0-11657 GCA_019843815.1 Montemys delectorum
CCCTGTTGCACCCATCTATTGATTCTGGGAGCTTTCCTAAAGTCCCCAGAAGTACTTATGCATCACAGTAATCTTCAAGCGTCTGTCAAGCTTCACCTGGGAAGAAACCAGCTCATCTAACTCTCAACCCAGGCCAGGATCTGCTCACAGAGGACGAGACTTTCTGCTCATCAAGTACAGATTGAATCCCTGTGCAGAATTTTAAAAGTACATATTTACACACACTTGGTGCCAAGAGATCCCAGTATGTGAGGGCATGATCTTGGGGAGCCATTGCTGATGACCACCATTCTGTAGACAAAACAAGATACATTGGAACACCTTCTAGATCTTGGCTTCCTCTCCAGAGTGATTGCTATAGAACTAACAGACATGAGTATGGGTACTTGTAACCTCTTCTGACTCACTAGCAACCATGAAAGAAGGGGCCGCTTGTTCATAGCATTTGCTCTAAGGGGAATGCCCAATTCTTCTGCAAGGCCATCAGAGAGCTCTTCACACTCAACAGGGCCTCTGAGAAGCCAGGGCTAGGGGAAGGAATATGTATAGGATGAGGTATCTGCAATTTCAGAACTGTCATCCACTCCACAGTCCCCTTAAGGGAAATCCTGTTCCTGCCACCACCATCTTGTCTCACATAGGACAGCAACTTTTGAGGGAGAACATTCATACCTCTCTTGAGAGCCCTAAGTAAGAGCAAGACAGACCTCTAGTAGCTATGTAGGTTTCAGAAAAACAGTGAAAGCCCCTCAAGGAAGCCAATACCCAAGGCATCTTTCTTATACAGAGAAAGAACTTTACCTCATAGCTCACTCATAGCCGCCACCATTTGAACTTCAAGCAACTTCCAATTTGAACTCAAAGGAAGCTTGCTGGTGGAGCCAAGAGTGCAGTGTCAGCTGACTTATTTCACTCTGGCCACTTTGTTTAAGCAACGCTTCTTACTGGCCTATAGTTTCTAAGTAGGTTAGGCTAGCCATCCTATGAGCCCCAGGTAATCACCTCTGTTGGTTGACCTTGCACTGAGATTGGTATTTTTTTCCTGTAACTCACTGCCTCGTACTTGCAATGGGGGTACTTTGTGACTGAGCAATTTCCCCAGTCTCTAGGACTTCCCCCCCTACCCCAATTTATGGTATTCACAGCACTTCTGAACTAGGATCCTTCCTCCTCACTGGACTGTGAGCTGGTTTTTAGACTTGTAACTTAATGGTCTGTAGTTTTTGTTTTCTTGATTTTCTTGGTTTCTTATGCTGTCTTCATTTCCTCTGCTACTTTCTCTTTTTGAGGTAGCATTCCCACCTACAATGTACAGTGGCAGTTGGGAGGCAACATCCAGCCCAGCACTGTGCCTATCATCTTTGATGAAAACATCATCACTACCCTAAATATTTCAGGCCAAGGCTAAATTAGTCTCCCATGGTCTCACAGGTGAATCAGTTGTGGTGAATACTCTTGTGAAGCAGGAGAAGTGGGTTCCAATCCAGCGATTACAGAGGTGGTCATTGTGAGGATAGTCCACCACCCTAACATTATTCTTTTCATTCAAGTAGTCAGAGAAAGCACTTTTTTAAAATCATGGAAGTGATTTAGGGAGAAAACTACTTCATCACATCTAGAAGACCAGCATCCTGAAAAAGGCCAAAAAAACCCATTTCAACAGTTCCTCATTGTTGTAGGCTGTTGTCCTGATGAAGACACAGCTCACAGATACCTGAGTTCGGATAACTCGCTAGTGGATTAGGAGCAGAAGGGTAAAAATAATAAAGTCTTGTGTAGTTGCAAGATTCAAGCCTGATGCAACATTACAGTTCGTTTCTTCCTCACAGAAGTCTTTCTAGGCATTCCTTATGACGATCCCCAAATTGACTTTTTGTGTCCTCTTATACTATATAGCAATAGGGGCTTATCCTATTTGCAGGGGCCACCTTATCAGAGCTTAGCAAAAAAGTTTTGCAAATGCAGTATGACATCCCACATCTTTCCCAAAAACCTAAGAAGTGTCATTAGCGCATTATGAATAATGAATGCTAAGCAGAAGCCAACTGTACAAAATCTAATGAATCATCACCATGCCGATGAAAAGCAATGAGACTTTAGCAAGTCACTGTGATGGAGACACCAGCTGCCAAGACTCTGAAATTGTGGCAGCCATGAAAAATAGAGGATTTCATAAACAAGACACATTAAAGCCCTCTTGAATGGGCAGTGGTGGGGCACGCCTTTAATCTCAGCACTTGGGAGGCAGATGCAAGTGGATTTCAGAGTTCATGGCCAGCCTGATCTACAGAATGAGTTCCAGAACATCCAGGGCTACACAGAGAAACCCTGTCTCGAAAAACTAAAAAAAAAATTAAAAAAAAAAAAAACATCTTAAGACAGAAAAGCTTAAGAAACTATGATTTTGTACCACCTATTAGGGACCAGGCATCAGGACAATGGTTATAAGATCCAAGCAAAGATTAGGAACTCAGGGGTGACATCTTTCTCTTCTGCCGAAGACCCTGACACTTTCTCTCTGTACCCCCAGGAGAAGAGCCAGTGACTCTCCCTTTGGACATTCATGTTATGAAATATAAAGACGACCAAGAGCAAAGAGAGGAGACAAATGCCCCATTCTGCAGGAGAGGACACCTGTTCTGAGCAGAGCCCACAAAGGCTCTATGACTCAATCATATATTTATTTACTAAGTAGCAGTGGGGTACACACAGAAGAAACAGGCTTCTCCTACAGTGCATCAGAGAAGACCTTCCAAAGTGTCCCTGAGCACATTGGGACATCAGAATCTAGTTCAGCCAGCTCAGGGGTTAGAAGGGAGGGAGGAGGATTAGAGTATGCCTATTAAGACTGTGCTGATTCATATGACCCTCCAAACACTCATCTTTGTCAGATTTGTCAAATGAGAGTGTCCCCCCAAGAAATGAGTGGGCAAGGTGAGATTTATAAGAACAACTGACAGTGGAAAGACAGGTATAACTTGACATTTGGTTTTATGTCTGCTTTTACTCATGTCCTTGCCTATTGGTAAACCAGAATTACGTACATTCTCAGGGTGAAGCATATTGCAGATTATATCTAGACACTGATGTATGGTTGAGTTATACCCACCACCATTTCTAACACTTCAGAAGACAAATCCCACTGCATATTTATAAATGCATTGCAATAGTAAATTGTCACATGCTGATAATTGGTCACTGAAAAGCTAGATCTGGAAGTCGAGTTTCCCCCCACTCCCAACATATAAACTTGAGAGCCAGCTATGTTTGTCTCAAAGTGTCCTCTAAGATCCTTTGTCAGAGGTTGGGATGCCACCCTTAACTCCGGGACAATCAAGAAAGGTTGACTCAATCAAGAAAAAAGTGAAACAGTTCAAGAGTAAAAACTGTCTCTGAGAACAGCTAGATGGTGATAACAGTTGTCACCATGGTTTATCCCTTGATATGAAAATGTCTGCAATGGGAATGAGAAGCCAAAGTTCCACCATGGACATGCATTCATGAGGAAAAAGCTGGCTGCTTGATAGAGACTTCCCCAGTTGATTTCAGCTGGATATTTGTATGACCCCCTAATTGGATCATGCTACACTTCCCTTAATTGGGCTACCCAAGTCATTTCTGAGATGTTTATAAACCCCCAATTTGAGTTTTTCTTGCACATTTCCATCTTCCTCATTTTATTGCTAATATTTTTTAATTTACTATTATCTCCTATATAATCAAAACTCCTGTAAAATCAGAAGCATGGATATCATAGATCATAATGTACAATTCTGCTTGTTAAGAACTTGACAACATTAAACAAGAAGTAAAGAGTAGAAAGACAATGCCAGAGGATGAGGATGGAGTAAGACAGGGAAAAAGGTGAAGCCCTTGTGAGGTGGGAGTTATATGAGGTAGGAATAGGAAGTAATGCAGAGAGAAAATAAAGGTCAACAAATGAGACAGGAGGATCCAGCTTGGAGAGGATGTAGAGCAAGGTGATCACAGTGGCTCCACTCCCAGGCGCTCTAACATGCCCAGGATCATAGGATCAGAGCCAGTCCCACAACACCCAGAGGAAGCTGCACTCCCAGTCGCGCTAACACACCTAGGATCAGAGGATCAGAGGTGAGGAGGACACATCTGTCCCAAAACCTGGAGCAACTGGGACCAGTGGGACTCAGGCACACTCTACCAGTGGTATGGCTTGCTTCTGGTCTATCTGGGCCAGTGCTCTGACTGCAAAATTTGGGCACAAATTTTGCAGTCAGTTCCACAAGACCCAGAAGAAGCTCCACTCCCAGACACTCTAACACACCAAGAATCAAAGGATCTCAGAGATAGCTTGACTAGGATCACAGGAAGGGCAGGACCCAGTCAGATTTAACCAGGGCAGGTAGTACTAGAGATAACCAGATGGCCGGAGGCAAGCATAAGAACATGAACAACAGAAACCAAGGTTCCTTGGCATCATCAGAACCCAGTTCTCCCACCATAGCAAGTACTGGAGACTCCATAACACTGGAAAAGCAAGATTTAGATCTACAATCACTTCTCATGGTGATGATATAAGACTTTAAGAAGGACATAAATAACCACCTCAAAGAAATACAGGAGAACACAGGTAAACAACTAGAAGCTCTAAAAGAGGAAAAACAAAAATCACTTAAAGAACTATAGAAAAAGACAATCAAACAGGTGAAGGAAATGAGTAAAATCATCCAGAATCTAAAAATGGAAATAGAAACAATAAAGAAATCAGAAAGAGAGACAACCGTGGAGATAGAAAATCTAGGAAAGAGATCAGGAGTCATAGATGCAAGCATTATCAAAAAGAATGCAAGAGATCTATAGAAGAGAGAAACTCAGGGGCAGAAGACACCATAGAAAACATTGACAAAACAGTCAAAGAAAATGTAAAAAGCAAAGAGTTCACAAAAACATGGAGGAAATCGAGGGCACATTGGGAAGACCAAACCTTAGGATAATAGGTATAGAAGAGAGTGAAGACTCTCAACTTAAAGGGCCAGTAAATATCTTCAACAAAATTATAGAAGAAAAGTTCCATAACCTAAAGAAAGAGATGGCCATGAACATACAAGAAGCCTACAGTATCTACTTTTGATAAAAAGATGTATCTTTGGAGAGTCTTGACACAAGGAATGTTGAATAGCTGTACCTTATGGCAATAGTTTGTATGACAGCCATTAGAAATAATTCATAAAATAGTTTCCTCAATCCATAACATACCATTATATAGATAATATCTTACTGTCTGATTCAGCTACAAATAGCTTAGTAAAAACATTTGGTGAAGTAAAGAGAAATTTGCCTTTCTGGACATTACAAATTGCTACTAAAAATATAGGAGATTCTATTAATTATCTAGGACATAAGATTCAACTACAGTGGTTATAAATCAGGGAAGTCAGATGGTTTTGAGCCAGAAGGATAAAGACATATGCTCCAACATTATGAGAAATATATAGAACTGTTCAGGCCGCCAGCTGTCCCTATAAATTGTTTAAGTTTTGGAAACTATGTTTTTGTACTTCTTACATGTTCAGGTAACACTTAGTTCATTCTCAGATTTCTGATGGTGTTGAAGACTAGTTATAGTCTCATAATCAAACAAGTTTTTGAACATTAAAAAAGATCAAGATTTGAAGGATGGTTTTCAGATGGTAAATTAAAACTTACAACTTTAGCAACCTCAAATATGCCAAATATGATGGACTGGATGACATAAGAACATGTCATGCCTTACAATTTAGATAATTGTTATAAGTATGGTCAACATGTATCTGAGAGAAAAGAGCCTTTTTAAATGGACAAAAGGGGAGAATGTTGTGGATTTGGTCTAATGTGGATGGTGACATATCAATCTGGGTCCCCAAAATTGCACAAGAATCCACACGTCCGCATGTAAGACACTGGAGGAACCCTGCCCCAGTTGGGTTTGATTGGTAAATTAAGTTGCCGGTAGCCAATGGCTGGACAGGGAGAAAGAGGTGGAACTTTTAGGATTCCCAGGCAAGAGGCCAAGGAAGGAGGAAGGAAGGGAGAGATCTACCATCCTAGAGAAGGAGAAGAGATGCTGTGCCTAATAAAGGGTGGGTTAGAGAGCATAGCCACCATGTACAAGCTGGGGTGGCCCCAAGAGGACTGCCTGATTGGGCAGCAAAGATAAAATTTAGATTTCAGTACATAATAATTTGGGACTATTGGAGGGTGGTGGATTAGCCATGTAGAGATTAGAAGTAGCCCAGCCATTGAGCTTTTTTAGACATAGCAGAATATCAAGGCTGTATGTGTGTCTCTCGTTCAGGAATAAAGCATTATTGAGGTGGGTAGCAGGAATGTGCCACTGCCACTGGGATCAACTGAGTAGCATTAATTGGGTACTGCTACAGAAGACTAAAGAAGAGCACGTGGAATGCAATGGCAGAGGGGCAAGGGCATTTTACACATGTATCTCTGCATTGCATAGTCCAGACTCCAGACATCACCAGCTCTGCAGTGTCTGTAGAGGCATAAATGGAAGGGCAAACTTGGGAGCTTTATAGGAACAGGACAGGGCAGGACACGAGTGGAACCAGGCTATGGCTCTTTGTCCTGCCCTAGCTCCAACGTACATGGGATGATAGTGAATGCTAGATTCCACCTTAGACATAGAAGCGTTCCCCAAGAGTCATGAAAGTGTAGTCATCATGATCCAATTCCCATCAGACCATGTCATTTTATTAATACGTTAAAGACAAGACTCAGGATTGATCTGTTAGCTGAGGCCACCCGGATTGGATCAGTAGAGACAGAGGACAGAAATGCTAGATAGCAGAAACATTTGGCAAATTTTAAAACACTGGACCACAAAATGAATAAAGAATGAAATCAGCCTAGAGAGATGGTTCAGTAGATAAAGTGCTTGCTCTATAAATCTGAGGGCCAGAATTTGCATTCATGAACACACAGAAATGGTGGGTGTGTTTAGTGGTTTATCTGTAATTCAGATCTCTGAGAGAAGTGACAGGGAATCTGGATACATGGTAGTCAGCTATGCTAACAATATCAGTAAGATCTGGTTCACACTCTGTTGTAAGGCAGAGAGTAATCGAGAAAAACTCCTGCCATAAACTAGAACAGAGGCTAATTTTCTGCTCAGTACTTGGTCTCTGGGTCCCATGGGCTGGTAGGAAGACCCAGGTCTCCTCAGTGGCAGATGCTAAATAAAGTCCACCCTTCTATGTGAACACAGTCATGCATGCACAAAAGATGAGAGAAAGAGAGAGAAGACAGAATGACTGATAGACATACATGTTCATGTATACATATACAAATTCATATGTAGGTTGGGAGGAGTAGAAGTAGGAGCTCTAAGAGGGGACTAATCCATTTAGACTAGGTTCTTCCATTTAAGAATGAATCAGTGAAAAAATAGCATTGTGACTACATTTTTATATTTTTGATTATACACACATTTGTGTGTGTTTGTGTGTGTGTGTGTGTATGTGTGTGTGTGTGTGTGTGTGTGTATGTGTGTGTACATACTGTTGAGGGCTAAACTCCAAGCTTTATACTTACTAAAAAAATGCCTTAATAACAAACTATATGCTAGTCTATTTTTGGTCTTCAGGCAGAATCTTTGTAAGTTGCTGAGGTCAGCCTTCAACTCACTCAGTAGCTCTTGTAGGCCTTAAACTTGCAATCTTCCTGTCTGAGCCTTCCCAACATCTAGGATTACAGGCCTGTACCCCTAGGCCTGGCCCAGTTTGACTCTTTGTAACTTAGAATTATAAGTGCTTGTATACATTGGATTTCCCAGAGTGGAGAAGAGCTAGTTTATAAACACCTAAAATTGCTCTAGGCCAAGTGTCCTAACAGCATGGAGGAAATAGCTCACTACAAAGAGGAAATTGCATAATTTGAAAGATCACATTAACTTGCTTAATTTACCTGGCTCTGTCATAAAAACTCTGGTGATTTTATGTCCACACAGAAAGTTATAGTAAAAGCATGCACCTGTAGCTTCCTGGGTCTTCTGTGCTTGGAAGCATTGCACATTGTCCTTACTGGGAATGAACTGTCATATCTTACATACAGACAAGTAGACTGAAGCATGAGGAAGCTCAATGGTTTTTTCAAGATGATACAGTCGCTGATGGAGGGCAAGAGTCACGCTTTTTGTGTTCTAGTTATTTTCTGTTGCTGTGATTAAAAAAATGACCAAAACCATCTTGAGAAGGAAAGGGTTTAATGTAGCCTGCAAGCTATAATCTACCATCAAAAGAAGTTAAGGCCAAACTCAAGCAGGAACTGACAGAGGCCATGTTGTCCCCTAATTATGGAACCTAACACTCTGGAACCATAAGCCCCCAAAATAAGTTGCCTTGACGATGGTGTTTCATACCAGCTACAAAAGAGTAACTAATGCACTAATGTAATAACATTTCCTGTTTATGAACAGAAGTGCTTATATTCATAAACCTGGGCTTTATATAGAAGAACTAGTAGCTGTCCCACATTGATGGGGAATCAAGCTTGTGATAAGGTTATTTCCTCATAAGCGACAGGCAAAGACATTCAGAGCAAGGCTAGAAGTGACCCATCACTCCTTCAGCAATGATCCTAAGAATTCCTACAGAGGCAGCCAGGGTGGCATCCATGGCTTCTCAACGTGGGCACTCGAGCACTACTCCTAAGCTCATCCAGCCAGGGAATACAGTCCTCTGCCACTTCAACCACCCTGGATCACATGATCTAGCCCAAGTTAGTGCTTTTGTAAGGACATTACTTACCCATGCCACATCCCAACAGATCTTTCTGCCTCTCTCCTAATCCACTCTACCCCAAAACTCACAATAGATTTCTACTTTAGGCCAAGTCCCAGTCTTAAAGTGCAGTAAATAACCTCCTCATGCACCCTCAGTATTTTATGATACTTAATAACTCAACACCTACAAACATAAGATTGAGAGAGAGTAAGCTCATGGTCCTGGAAAGTGCTCAGTAGCACAGAGAACCAGCACTTCCACTTGACAGAAATCAATTTCATTATCTTTCAATCCAAAATACTGCAAGAATTTAAATCTCTCAGCACATGTTCCAAAGAAAATTATTAACTTGCTCTAAATGCCAACACAAACTATCTCCTATGAAGAGTGTTAATAATGAGTAAATAAGCTCTTCTAGGTTCCAGATGGGGTATATAGGATAAATAGCAGGTGAACAGGTAGGGTGGGTCTGGGGAACCTGCCTGGAATTCTGGGACAGACTCCACATGGAGACAGGCAGTTTGGTGGGTAGGGCAACTGACTGATAGGCAGTTAAATGGAATGGTTCTGGAGGATCTACCTAGAATTTAAGGTACCTAGACTCCTGGTGATACCTAGTAGCCTGGTGGGTAAGGTCACTATTGGGTGGGATGGCCTGTAAGATATGTCTGTAATTCTGGATCAGACTCCACATGATGCCAGGTGCACGATCATAGACAGGTGCACGGAATGATTTTGAAGGGCCTTATCTGGAGTTTAGGATTGGACTCACCACAGTGTCAAGTGGCGTGGTTGGTACAGTGATTGATAGGCAGGCCAGCCCTGGAAGACCTACTTGGAATTCTGGATTAGATTCTACATGGTGCTAGGCAGCACACTGTGAAAGGTGACTGACAGGCAGGTGGGTGGAACTGGTCTCTCTAAATAATTCTTACACAATTAAAAGTAAAATCTACCCATGTATTATTCCAACTTTGGTATTGAAACTCCCCTTACTGAAGAAAAAGAAAAGTCTCTTAAGAATACCAAATTCATATTCAACCTCCAGACTGAGACTGGCCCAAAACCCTGTGCTACCACCAAGCATGGTGAACCCTCCTGACCCTGCCTACACACTCTCTATTCCACAGATCTACCCACAGGTCTCACACCTACAGTGTCAGTGGCCTTACCTAGTAGGCCCTTCTGAACCTTTCCCAACCTTCAGGGTTAGGTCTAGTGGCACATCATGTTCACCAGTCCAGCCTGCTGTTTCACATCAGATACATAACCAATGAAAGAAGTCCACATGCCAAGGCCTTGATGTAACTGACAATATAAAAGGTCAAGACAACATGCCCAGGCCCTCCTAAGTCCACCAGTCCTCTAAAGATATTCTGTAATGAGAATTACCTAGATCAACTGCAGGATCCAGAACTTAAAAGAACACTCATGAATTTCACAAACGAATTCAAGGACACAAAGAGACATCTCTGCCTACTTAAAAGAGAATAAATGCTTGAGAACTGCCCAAGCGAAAACAAACTTAAGACTGAATGAAATGAGGAAGACAATCCAGGATTTGGAAATCAAAGTCAATAAAGATAAATGATAATGAGAAGTCAAGTTGAAATAAAGATACCACTGAACAACTCAACAACCCAAGTCTTGGGAAGGGATCAAATAGAAGATAGAATATTAGGAGTTAAAGATAAGAGGAGGACTTAGACCATACACGTCAAGAGTATGAAGTTTGAAAAATATCCAGGAAAGAACATGAAGGGACCTTGGAGCAGAATTTCAAGGTCAAATCTTAAAATTATAGGCATAGACAAAAGAGACGAATCCTCGATCAATGAATGGTGCAGACCAGATCTATAATCAATCCCAGCCCTCTGGAAGCTATAGCAAGATGGTTATGTTATAAGTCTTTGGGGATGAAGGGTGTTCACCTAGGGGATCTGTAGGGCTCATCCCACGGGGTAAAGAAAAGACTGCATGTCTGGGAAAATCAGAAGTCCAAAATTCTACTGGAAAGAAGCAACAGTGGCAGTTGCTAAGAAAGTGAAGCAGAAAAACCCAGCGGGAGCCAGAAGAGAAAGAAAACCACAAAGGTTTTTAGAGCAGACAGTTGCAATCATAGGACTAGAGGAAGCCCCAGAGCTCAAGGTCCAACCTGGGAGTCTGGGTCTGCTGGACAGTTTATAGGCTATCCAGGCCTACCTCCTCTACACTTCTTTCCCCTTCTACTTGATTGGTCCTACCCATGCCAGCCATTAGCAGTTTGTATCAGGTGCAATGTTCTGGTTTGTGGAGGGGGAAATACTACCCCAGGAGCAAAAAGCAGCCCCTCTTAAAGGGGCCTATCCCTGTTTTTCTGGTTGGCCTAAGTTTCCCTGACTCTTCTTCAATCACAAGTTCAAGGTCAGCCTGTGCTACATAAATTGTCTCTCTCACACACACACACACACACACAGACACACACACACACAAAGACAATAAAACAACTAAAACAAAACAAAAACCAAAACCAAACAAAAACTCCCAACAACATAAATCCCCTATGATCCAGGAGTTTTACATCTGAGAATGTCTCAAAAGAATGTAGGGACATGAACAGATTAAGTGACCACAGATACAACATTATTTACAACAAGCCCCAGTGTAAAAGCAACTCAGTGACCATTGACAGAAGACTGGGAAATGTGGTATATCTATCTCTACCACAGAGCATTACTCAGACTTAACAAGGAGGAAATACTAAAGCATAGCACTGCATGAGGCTCATGGGCAAGGGTAGTTATCTAGTCATCTAGATAGCACTGAGTTCATTCTGTGGGACTCACAAAGAATTGTACATCCTGGAAAGAAGAGGCAGAGAGACAGAGAGACAGAGACAGAGACACAGATAGAGACAGACAGAGA
>JADRCD010237968.1:5890-18035 GCA_019843815.1 Montemys delectorum
TCTATCTATCTATCTATCTATCTATCTATCTATCTATCTATCTATCTATCTATACATTGTGTTGGTTCTGGCTCTCAGAGAATGCTCACAAATGTATTTCTAATTTTGCTTTCTTTTATTTGTTTCTGCTAGCCAGAGTTAAAAATCTCTCAATCTCATTAGTTGGTGTAGCTACTTGTTAGTTTAAACTTTATAAAATCAAGGTGACACTCTTAGAGGATTTCTTTCTTTCTTTCTTTCTTTCTTTTTTTTTTTTTTAACAAGAACAAACCCCTGTTGCCTTCCCCCTCCCCATGCTTGCTACCCCACCCTCTCCCACTTATTGGCCCTGGCATTCCCCTACACTGGGGCACAGAACCTTCACAGGGCCAAGGGCCTCTCATTAGAGGATTTCTTACTGGCTGCAAAGGATTCCAGAAAATAATGGAGTCCCAGGACTGGAGTTATAGGTGATTGTGAACTACCATGTGCATGCTGGGAATTGAACTCAAGTCTTTTGGTAGAGCAGCAAGTATTTTAGCTATTGAGCATCTCTCCAGCCCTAGCCTTCACAGTTCAAAACCATGTATCGTTTGTCTTTAGTCTTCCAGAATGACAATATTCCTAATACCCTTCCATGGAGTATTAGGAGAGACTCTTCATTTGTTCTTCCTGACTTTTAATTTCTCTTTCATATTACATGATTTTATTATGCTTTGCTAGTTTAATACATTCCAGTGTCATTCAGACTTTGCTAGGTTTCTGAATTCTTCAGTAATGGTAATCTAGGTATTCTGGTGTAGAGGCAGAGGAAGGAGAATCATGAGTTTAGAGAGACGACATCTTAAAACTTTTTTTTTAAAATTATAATATTTTAGTACATTCATTTTTACACTAGCTTGTCTTATATTTTTTTAACCTTTTCCCAAATTTCATATTAAGAGGATAAGAATTCTATCTCTGAGAATTTTTAGATATTTCAATTTGTGTGTGAGTGTTTCGTCTAAAGCAGAATTTCTCAACATAAAGCTCTATTGACTTTGGGACCAGATTTTCCTTTGCTGTGTGAGGCTGTCTGTTGTTATAAACTGTTCACCAAGACATCATGGCTAAAGAAACCAATACCTTTACCTCTGTTAGCCAGCAAAACTATCTACACACATTATAATTCCCTGGTTGGTAAAATCTTCCCTACTTAAGAACCATTGATCTATGGCTGGAGAGATGGCTCAGCTGTTAAAGGTTAGGCTCACAACCAAAAATAAGAATCATTGATCTAAAGTGAATTTATGGTGCGTAGATTTCTACAAAGCAGCCTCCTCCTCCTTCCCATTCTTCCACTACTCTCTTTCTCTCTTTCTCTACTTTTTCTTTGTTTTTTTCTTCCTCCTCCTCTTCTTCTTCCCCCTCCTTCTTTTTTTTTTTTTCTGTGCTAAGACTTAACTTAGGGCCCCATTCTTGTTAGACAAACACTTTACTACTGAGCAATATACCCCACACAAGTGTGAATTTTCTTTATAAATTTAGAAGTTTGTGCAGAGTAATTCTCTCATGCTTTCTGTTATCTGAGAACCACTGTTTCTGACTCCTGCTTAATGCTCAGCACCACATATGAAATTGGTGGCTAAGAATCCTGTCCCATGTCTCTACCTTGATATTAAGAATAATTTAATATCAAGGTATCCTGTGGCTATGTCTTGGTCAAGAGTTTAGGTATGTTTTCTTTTATCTCAAGACCACTCAATTTCCTGCAGGCCATTAAGCTGTCAACTTGCATGTGGTAGCTTTTCTTAACTTATCTTTTAAAACCTGTGCCATACAATGAACTTTTCCTGTTTTCCATTTTCTTTATTGTATAGGAATGGAACTTACTGCCTATACTTGTTCTAGTGTTGGGAAGGATCTCTATTCACTGTGCTGCTGGTTCTGCTCCACAGAGGTGCTCAGTTTGTAAGCTCTCTCTCTCTCTCCCTCTCTCCCTCTCTCCCTCTCCCTCTCTCCCCCTCCCTCTCTTAAAAAAAAGGTTTAAGGTGATGGTGGTGGGATGCTCAATGAGAAAAAATTCTTGAATGTTATTAGTATTTCAGGAAATCTGAGACCGAGACTTGGCTTAAACTTATGGAGTTATTTCACAATGAAGACTAACAGTTCTGTCCTGAGAGAAGCTCTGCTCTTGAGACGAGGACTGAGTAAGAGGCAGATACTTGTCACCTTATTGTAAAGTGGGAACAGAGTACCCAGAGGGATATCTGGGGAGTGCAGGCTCTCTGGCTCCTGCCAGCAAGAATCAAAGAAGTTCCATCTTAGGACATCCTATCAGCTAGACTGGAGAACAGGCAGACAAACATGAACAAGGAGAACCTGTCCTCCCAACAGAAGCTGTTCCTTCATCTTTGGAGGAAGCACTTTCTAGCAGACACTCACTGTTATTCTTGGTTTGTTAGCCAAGTCATTCTCTAAGGTCTGGAGCGTGTTGTTTCACTTGTGTATTAAATGGACTCATGAACTAAGGTGTGGCTCTTTGACCTTCAGAACCCAACACTGCTCAGGAGTTGTACTGTTATTGTAAACCAGTCCACTGCCAAGACAAACTTCCTTTCTTTGTGACTCTGGCTTTAGAGGGCTACAAGTCTCACATCCTAAGGCATTTTGAATACAAGAGAACTACTTTCCTTTATCAGGGTCTTGGGGGTGGGGGTGGGGAAGTGCCGGAACAGTGTGTTCTTCTTCAGCAAGGTAGGTAGTGTGCTAGGTAGACATCACTGCATCTCCTGCTTATTTTGTTTCCTTATGCTCTCAAAACAAAGGCTCTGATTGTCAATGCACAGCTTTAGGTGTGGCTATGTGGGTAATGCTCTGCACCTTTAGAAAGTATGATCATGTATTCCTGTAAAGATACCTTAATCAAACATTTAAGTAAATTAAACATTTGGTAAATGATGTCATGTACTCCATTCTCTTGTCCTTACTTAAAGACTTGGAAAGAGAATAATGCAATTAATTTTGCTCTAAACTCGTATTTATTGCCTTGGAACACCTCTTACCACACCTTTAAAGTCTTTTGCTTTCCAATAGAGTTATCAACACTTTATGTATCTTGTTTATTGGATTGTAAATTCTTAGTAAGGTTCTTATCTTGTTTATCTCCTTGTTCAACTTTAACCTGGTTTATTCACAGGTAGGAAGACAACAAGCTCTTAATAATATCTGTAGGATTAATTTGTCACTAAAAAGAAAAAGAAGATGGTGTATGCTGGCCCATGTCTGTAATACCAGTGCCTGGGAAGTGAAGGTAGGAAGAGCAAGACTTAGAAGTAATCCTGGGCTACATGAGATCTTGTGTCAAAGAGGGGAGGGGAGGGGAGGGGAGGGGAAAGATGACTCAACAGTTAAGACCACTGGCTGCTTTTCCTGAGGACCTAGATTTGGTCCCAGGTTCCACATGTCAGCTTCCAATTGTCTGAAATTCTAGTTCCAGGACATGTGTACTGGCTGGTTTTGTGTGTCAACTTGACACAGGCTGCTGTTATCACAGAGAAGAGAGCTTCAATTGGGGAAGTGCCTCCATGAGATCCAGCTGTGGAGCATTTTCTCAATTAGTGATCAAGGGGGTAGGGCTCCTTGTGGGTGGTGCCATCCCTGGGCTGGAAGTCTTGGGTTCTATAAGAGAGCAGGCTGAGCAAGCCAGGGGAAGAAAGCCAGTAAGAAACATCCCTCCATGGCCTCTGCATCAGCTCCTGCTTTCTGACCTGCTTGAGTTCCAGTCCTGACTTCCTCTGGTGATCAACAGCCATGTGGAAGTAAGCTAAATAAACCCTTTCCTCCCCTTGCTTCATGGTCATGATGTTTGTGCAGGAAAAGAAACCCTGACTACGACAAATTGGTACCAGAAGTGGGGTATTCCTGTGACAACCTGACTATGTTTTGGAGAGGACTGTGGAAGGGCTTTGAAACTTTGAGCTAGAAGAACCACTGGCTGTTAAGAACTCTGTGGGATATTCTGTGGGAGCTTGGAAGATCATGTTGAGAACAGTGCAGAGATGGAGACCTGGCTTGTGAAATTTCAGAGGGAAGATTAAAGATTCTTATGAGGGCCATGTTGTTTTGATTTGAAGATTCTGTGGTTCTGGTTAGCTGGGGCTGAAGTATCAGCTGTGATTAACAAGATACCAGAACTACTAAAGTGAAAACTTTACATTACTGGGACTATTGATGCTGGTTAGCTGGAGCTAAAAAATTAGTGGTGATTAAGAAGAGACCAGCATCACTGAAGTGACATCTTCTGGGAAGTGTTTTCTGAGAGCACAAAGAGGCTATGTTCCACAGATAGCCAAGGTTGTACCTTGTGCTGCAGCAGGACTTGGTAATGTGTAAGAGTCACCCAGGTGGTACTGGTTTTGACAGCACGAAGGGGTCATGGAGAGCAGCTGAGGCTTGGCCTAGTGAGAGGCCATGGAAGGCCATTGGTGAAGGTACAGTCTCAGTTTCCAATTGATGGCCCAAGACTGAAGGTATCAGTCCTGGAGTTGAGGCTTGGCACCATGAAGACAGTCTATGAGAGGCTAGGTAAAGCCTAGTTACAGCAGTGTTTTGGGAATGCCAGTTCCATGCAATGACCACCAAGAACAGCAGCAGCAATGGAGTAAAGACATCTGGAGCCCAGAAGACAAGATGTGTGCTACAAAGGGCAGAGCTGGAGAAGTGACCAAAGCCCTTAGAGGAGCCCAGAAGATCATGAGTTGGATCCCAGACATTAGTTTTGCTTTTAATTGTGATTGTGCCCTGATATTTTTCCTTCTTGAAGGAAGAATGTATTTTAGTGGAACCCACAGTTAAGAGACTTTGAATTTTAAAAGATATTAGACATTTTAAATTGATTGGACTTTTAATACGTAAAGACTGTGGGACTTTAGATCTTGGGGATGAATAAGAACATAAGGGTTGAGGCTTAATAGTGATGTGTTTGTGTGTCAAGTTGACAAGGGGTCAATTGTACTGGCTAGTTTTGTGTGTCAACTTGACACAGGCTGCTGTTATCACAGAGAAGAAAGCCTCAATTGGGGAAGTGCCTCCATGAGATCCAGCTGTGGAGCATTTTCTCAATTAGTGATCAAGGGGGTAGGGCTCCTTGTGGGTGGTGCCATCCCTGGGCTGGAAGTCTTGGGTTCTATAAGAGAGCGGGCTGAGCAAGCCAGGGGAAGAAAGCCAGTAAGAAACATCCCTCCATGGCCTCTGCATCAGCTCCTGCTTTCTGACCTGCTTGAGTTCCAGTCCTGACTTCCTCTGGTGATCAACAGCCATGTGGAAGTAAGCTGAATAAACCCTTTCCTCCCCAACTTGCTTCATGATGTTTGTGCAGGAATAGAAATCCTGACTAAGACAGCATGTAATGTTCTCTTCTAGACTTCACAGACATTACAAGTATGTGATACACAGACAGACAAACATGCAAACAAAACACACAGATACACACACACACACACACACACACACACACACGAGAGAGAGAGAGAGAGAGAGAGAGAGAGAGAGAGCATACATGAAAGTTTCCATTTTATCTCCAGCATGTCCTGTGATGTTAACATATGTACAAGAGAGAAAGGATGTATGGGAACTAATTTTAATAATATTTATTTGTAACCTATGTGGTTAAATGCTTTCCCTCCTATTATTCATCTTTGAGGCTAAGATAAATAGCGGATACTCTAATATTGGCTCTTTTTTGGACACACTTTAACTGGAAGCCCTTTTTCTGTGTGATGTTTACATTCTCTCTCTCTCTCTCTCTCTCTCTCTCTCTCTCTCTCTCTCTCTCTGTATATTTGTTTGTTTTGTGTTTTTCCATATAGAATTTTATTAGTTAGAATCTAGGTAGGAAAGCAGAACTAGAATGAGTGTTATAGTTATAGAGAACAAATATTTAAAAAGTACAGGAGGAGTTGGATGTACACCTGTCACAAAAGGAAGGACATTAGGAGTCAACAGAGACACTAACTGTTCCCTTTAAAGTATTTGTACAGGTAAAGTTAGAATTTGTGGTTAAAATCTGAAAAGCTATGCATGTTTAGTCACTCTAGTGGAATTATAACAGAAACTCAAGTAAATATGTATAGAAATCTGCTGCATTCATATAGCTATGGTGTCCTGTGGGACAACTGACCAAAGTTTTTAAATAAGTAGGATCCACATTGATCAACAGTGAAGAAGATGGGCTGGGTACAGTGAACAAAATCTAAGAGAAGCTGGAACCTCGTGGTCAGTTTGCACCCTTTCCTTACAATATCTCAGGACAATGAGATCCATCGAATAATGCTCCCACCTACCAAGACTTATAAAAAATCTGTGCATCTGCAAACATTAACCTAGAATCGTATGGAGAAGAGCTTTCTGAAGAATCTTCACTCCTATTTTAATTGATGTTAACAATATAATGATCTAGCGTTGTAACACTGGAGTAATTCTGCCCATAGACCCAGTGCACTCAAATCATGTTTGGAATTTAGGAAGGAGCTCAAAAACATAGTTACTACACACACTGGGTTTATTGGGTATTTCATTGGCATTCAGCCATATTTGTTATGTTTATTCTCCAAGATCTGTAGGAGTTTGGGGACTGTTTCCCATTGTCTTGGTATTTGAACCCTTGGTCCCAGTTGGTGGACGATTTGGGGAGGTTTAGGTGGTGCAGCCCTGCTGGAGGAGGTACCAGTGGTGGTCAGCTTTGGGATGAAAAGCCTCACACCATTTCTAATTTTTTTTTGTCCGCTTTGTGTTCTCACTAACAGATGAGAGCTTCCCACCACATGTCTCCTGCTCAGCGCCATGCTTCCCACTACAAAGGACTCTTCACTCTTCTGGAACTAGAAGCCCAAATAAAAATTCTTTATTCTGCAAGTTGCTTTGGTTATGTTTTCTCACAGCTATGGAAAAAATGACTAATGCGTGGTTCTTTTACCACATGGCTTAACTTGCCCTTACCAAGAAGTGATTTTTCATGTCTTTGTCCTGTTTATCTGGATGTAATCCATTGGGATGGGAATAGTGCTTGTTCACTTCTGAGGTTAGATCAGAATTAAAAAATACAGCTTCTACCCCTTTCTCTCTATCTGTTAGGATGCTTGCCTATAGAACAAAGCTATCACTTGAAAAGAAGCTCAGGTCAAGTGGAGAAGCAACACGTGGGTGTGCTAGCTCTTAGTATTTGAATCTCCTAACAAAACCACCTTTGACAGAAATGAGCCATCTTAATTATACCTGATTTCTTACTCATGGATGATAAGAAGAAATAAGCCGTTATTGTTTAAAGTCACAAACTTGGGTGGTGAGTTAAAATAACAATAGATTACTAGAACAGATGAATATGAACAGTATCATCTGCTCTCGTAATGATCCACCTTTATTTTATTGTTTTCTATGGTTTTCCTATCTTCCCAGGAAGACTAGTAAAAGCTTTATGGCTATTACAACTCATTCAAGCCAGTAATATTCTGTTGGTAATATTTGCCACCTTGTCAAAAACTAGAACCATTTGGGGAGAGGGAACCACAATTGAGAAAATATCTCCTTCAGATTGGCCTGTGTTTAGTAGAGGATTGCAAATTTGATCATCAATAGGAGGAGAGGACCTCGGCCTTGTGAAGGTTTTGTGCCCCAGTGTAGGGGAATGCCAGGGCCAATAAGTGGGAGAGGGTGGGGTGGCAGGCATGGGGAGGGGGGAGGCAAAAGGGGTTTGTTCTTGTTTTTGTTTGTTTGTTTGTTTGTTTTTTGGAGGGGAAACTGGGAAAGGAGAAATTTACATGTAAATAAAGAAAATATCTAATTAAAAAAAGAAAATCAACAAACAAACAAACAAATAAATAAATAAATAAAATTAATTGGAAAAAAAAGAAGATAAGTCTCCAATACAGGAATATAAGTGAGCGTTTCCTCAAGTAGCTTAAGGGATTTTCTTGATAGCTAATTCCCTAAAGCCAGGGTTCACATTCTGCTGCTACTTTAGACTATAAGGAGCGGTTCCTTATACTCTATAGGTGTCCTTGACCTTTACCAACAGGTTCCCGCAGACCCTTGCACAAATGAGGCTGGTGTCCTCAGACAGCTTTGTTGTCCTCTTTCTCTGATTGGATGCCATTGGTAGTGATGTCATGTCACATGGATAACGTGTATTGCATGGAACTCGTACCAATATCATCGTAAAATAATCTTTGTCAAAAGATAATTCTGATTCAGTTGTCCCTTGAAAACATCGAAACTCATTGTTATGCATTTGACTGCCCCATTTCCTGGATTTTTGTCCAAAGTCAACAACTATAAATTCATCTTTTAAGTTCAATCTTTCTCATGAAGTATTTCCATTTCAGTAATGTCTCTTTCTTGAAACTTCCACCTCTTGTATTACTAATACACTTACCATTATATTGAATTTCTGGTTGTGTTCTTGAATCCTTATAATAATTCAGTACCTTGAAGAGAGATGTCAAATTACCTCTGTAGCATCTCAAGTATTCTACACAGTATTAAACACAAGAAAAAAAAATGTACATTTCACTTTTGTTGTTGTTGTTTCAGAGATGTTGGGAAAAACATTTCCTTGTTCAAACGGATCAAAAAAAACAGGTCATGAAATATCATGAATGGATCTTGGCTGTGTCCAGGAAGGGATGGACATCTAGCTTCAATAGAACCAAAAGAGCTCTGGCTACATGTCACATGTGCCCAGGATATATGAAGTATCCAATATACATTCAGTAAAAGAACTGGTCTAAATAAGTCACATGATCTTATGCCTTCCTCTCTATTTCTAGTCAAAGTCAGTGGGATGCTCCTGGAGGTGCGGGGGGTGGGGGGTGGGGGGGAAAGAGCCAAATGCTTACTGACAGGGTTCTTGCCTGACACCTCCCAGACTTCTCAGAAGGCCAATGACGGGATCTGGGATGGAATAGAATGTTGACAGACAACAGAATATGTTGTCTAAGCAGGATTAAGAGAATGGAAAAATTGATTCATAGGAGGCCCATTCTGCCGGTTCAGGAGCAGTTGGAGGAAGTGCTTTCAAAACACACTGTGCGGAGGCTGGCAGACATGCACAGGATGACATGCCAAAGCTTGCCATCTCTGCCTCTGAGACAGGGTGGGTTCTACCTGGCTGACTCATAACCCTCAAAGGCTATGGGACCGCCCAATTATCTGTATATCTGCCAATCTTTCAGCATGGTTTGAACTGATACTATTAAGGCAGAGATCAAAGAGGGAAAAAGGAGTTCGGATATAAACAATTAGTAGGCAGGCTTATAGTTTGCACTTCAAAAACCACCACATAAAATATGCTACTTCATACTAACTACCCTGTGCTTAGTAAACTCTAGTTCAAATGGTAAATTCCCTGATTGCAACTATATTATCAAAGTTAAGTATCTAGGCTTCCCAGCCTTCATACTTATTTGCACCACTGAACATGTCACTAGAATATGGCCATGATCTATTACATTTAGGATCAGTTTCATAAATCACATATTGAATAATAGACTGCTTAGCAACTGTCATATACAGTGACTGTTCTATGGAAGGGGGTGGCTTAGCTTTTCTTGATTGTGAAAAAAAGAAACCTGTTTAACCTGATGACTTCATCGTATCCTAGTGATTGAGGGGAAAACAGAACAAAAGACTGATAAGTGCAAGAAGATAGCTCTTCCTTGCGGGGATTGGTCCTTAGGGAAAAATAGTGCTGGGGAGGAGTAGGTCATGACCCACTTGTAAAGAGATGAAATGAAGTTGTGATGAATACTCAAGAGAAGATTCTTAACTTTGTGTCTGAAGTAGTTGATGGAAAAGAAAACATATCCAATGATGTGAAAACATTGAGGTTCTTGGCTCTCAGTTGAGGGAGAAAGCAGGGCCATTGTGATTTAGAAGCAGTAAATACAATCAGTCTATGCTGTCTGGCTCAATGAAATCCATTTTTTTGTAGTATTACATTAAAGTATCCCAATCTCATAATAATTCTAGGAAAAAAGATAGAAAGGATTTTACATTTTATTTTGTGGAAATTGGAAGATGAACCCTCTCACCTCATTTCTGTGGGATATACAGAAGAGATTCTAGACTCCCAGCTGCCACAGAGGGGTGGGTCAGTCTTTGTAACTATCCATCCCGTGAGAAGGGCGAGTGGTTAGTGACCATACACTGGGGCACAGGCTTTCTCTTGCAGATGCTTTCGGTCTTGCTAATGTCAGATCCGTCTGTGTCAGAGGACACCTGAAAAGTCTTTGTCAAGAAAATCTTACACTTTGACTTGTCACCTGTAGAGAGCACATAAAGATAGTTTCATGGGAAACTTCTGGTGTGTGCAGGAGACTGATAAGTTTCAGACTGCAGGAATGTTATTCTTATTTAATCCATTTCTGCCACTCCAGAAAGTTGTATGGTTGTCCTAAAATACTGTGGTATGGATATTTATATAGTTTTTTTTTTAGAATAAAAAATGTACACTCTGGGAAGAAATCTAGGAGTGAAACTTTATGTAGATTCTACTAGGATTATGAGTTAATTATTCTAACAGTATTGGCACAAGACAGAGATGCATAAAACCACAAAAGATAAAATACCTAGCTTACTAGCTAGAAGGAAAATCAGAACAAACAAAGGACAGAGCAATAGTGGTGGGAAGCAATGCAAGGTTTTTGTGATCTAGAATATGGAAGTACTTCCTAACATGACACACAGGGCCAAAATCCAAAGATGGATTTAGTGTTGTCATATACATCCGAAGACGTCCTTTATATGAAAACAAACAAAACAAAATCCAAACACTATGAGTAGAAGTCCCAGCTTTCTGGGTGAAAAAAAAAACCCCACAGGTTTTAGGTCCGTTCCTTTGAAAGAACTATCCTGTACAATTAATATTCCTGGTTTCTCTGGAGATTTGCATGTGCAAGGACCTTTGTGTTCTCAGCTGAAATGTATTGCTGGGGGTGCACTTTGAGAGTTTATAACCTTGTCCAATTTCTGGTTCATTCTCTTTACTTGTGTTTGAAACTATGAGCTCTCAGTTCCTTGCTTCTGTAACCATGCCTCACCTTCCCATGCCAAACTCTTACCCTCCAGAACTAGAAGCCAAAATAAACTCTTTGTTTCTGGAGTTGTCGTTGGTCACAGTGTTCTATTATAGCAATGGAAAAGTAACTGACACAGAATGCTTCCTGCTCCTGTAGAAGATTGCAGTAGGATTCCATCACCAATGTTGGGCAGTACATAGCTGCCTGTAACTCTGGCTCCAGGAGATATGAAACCCTCTTCTGGCCTCTGTGGATATCTGCGTACATGTGTACACACACACACACACACACACACACACACACACACACACACACACAGCAAGACAGACAGAGAGAGAGAGAGAGAGAGAGAGAGAGAGGTATATAAATAAAATATATGGTTAAAAATCCATCAACATAGGAGATGTTATAAAAGGAATACATAATATTGCAAGGATCTAGTAAATGCATTAGGGAAAACAAGAGGAAAATGATGAATTAATCTTTCATTGCTGTGACATAATACTTGACATGAGTTAAGCCAAAACAGTAGCAGCAGCAGCAGCAACAACAACAACAATGACAACAATAACAACAATACAAAAAAAAACCAATCAAACAAAAAATTTATGTTGCTTCTTGGTGTTGGAGGTTGCATTCTGTAGTGATCTGGCTCCACTGCTGTTCAACCTAAATGTGAGGCAGAAAACCAAACTTGAGTGTCTATGGTAGAGCAAAGCTGTTTACCTCATGTCAGCCAGGGAGGAGAAAGAGTGAGGGAGAAGAAGGGATAAGTGACAGGAGGTAGACAGAGAGACAGAGACTAGAACAAGAGCTTTCAAAGGTGCACCTCCAACTATATCGCTCCCAAACCCCATTCATTGTGACCTTAGTAAAGGGTTAATTTATTGAAGTTATCACCTTTATGGTTCAGTTATCTCTTGATAGCACCAACTTCTAGTGACCAAACTTGAGACACATGAGCTTTTGGGGAGAGCCCTTCATGTCTAAGTGCCAACAAGTATAAATGGCCAATGAACATATAAGATAAAATTCAGTAATGATGAGATAAGTTGAAGTTAAAAGTATTTACTATTTTACTGGTTGTAAAAATATGCTAAAAACTGTTGATA
>JADRCD010237968.1:18435-35401 GCA_019843815.1 Montemys delectorum
ATAATAGTTCAAATTATAGGAAAAAATCTTGCACCTATTGACTCAAAATGCCAAATTCACTCAGTCTTTTTCCTTATATCTTTTATCTTAGGGATTATCTGAAGATGTAGGAACATACAACCGAAATGGACATGTGAGATACTCAATGGTACTTCTAGTATAACAAAAATGGAAACAATTCAAATATCTGTATTCAAGTATTAGTTTACAAATGAGAACAAAGCCATGTAATGTACTTATTTTTAAAATGATAATGTAAAGAGAAATTTTTATTAGGTATTTTATTTACATTTCAAATGATCTTTCCTCTCTTGGTTACCACTCTGAAAACAAAAACAAAAACAAAACAAAAAATAAACCCTGTTTTCTCCCCCCCTCCCCCTGCTCACCAACCTACCCTCTCCCACTTCCTGGCATTCCCTTACACTGGGGCATAGAACCTTCACAGGGCCAAGGGCCTCTCCTCCCATGAATGACCGACTAGGCCATCCTCTGCTATATATACGCTGCTGGAGCCATGAGTCCCACCTTGTGTGCTCTTTGGCTGATGGTTTAGTCCCTGGGAGCTCTGAGGGTACTAGTTAGTTCATATTGTTGTTCATTCTAAGGGGCTGCAAACCCTTCAGCTCCTTTGGTCCTTTCTCTAGCTCCTTCACTGGGGACCCTGAGCTCAGTCCCATGGATGGCTGTGAGCCTCTACTTCTGTATTAGTCAGGTACTGTCAGTGACTCTCAATAGACAGCTATATCAAGCTCCTGTCAGCCAGCACTTGCTGGCATCCACAATAGTGTCTGGGTTTGGTGATTAAATATGGGAAGGATTCCCAGGAGGGACGGTATCTGGATTGTCCTTCTTTCAGTCTCTGCTCCATAGTTTGTCTCTGCAACTCCTTAGATGAGTATTTTGTTCCCCCTTCTAAGAAGGAACAAAGCATCCACACTTTGGTCTTCCTTCTTCTTGAATTTCTTGTGGTTTGTGGATTGTATCTTGGGTATTCCGAGCTTCTGCACTAATATCCACTTATCAGAGAGTGTATGCCATGTGTGTTCTTTTGTGATTGGGTTACCTCACTCAGGATGATATTCTCCAGATCCATCTGAGAGATTTTTAATATGGAGAAAAGAGTCACAAATTAACAATTAGTATAACAGCTTAGTAAATATTCAGTTTATGCACACAAAAGGTTTGCATAAATGTTTTCCTCAACACAGTTATGAATTGCTTGACAAGGAGAAATGCCAAGGATGTGTTTTAGGGGACACTTCCTTGAGAAATCTGGTATGAACTTCATAGAGTATGCTTACACAAGCCTTGGTCTGTAGGCCAGTCGTTCAACGTGGCCTCTGAGTGTCATCAAGACACGTGGTGAATACAACAAGATGCAGGACACTTATTGAAAAAATAAGCAGAGGGGCATTCCAAAACAATTAAATAATCTAGCACAGCCAATATATGAGAAAAGCCCCTCTCCTCCCTGTTAAGTATGTTCTGTATGTCATTATCCTACACTTCCATATACTTTTATGATTGATAGTGAGCAGGTTTGCTATCACCAGGAACACATGAGTAAGATACTGGACTTCTAGTAAGGCAGATTAAAAATGACACTGTACAATGGGAAATTCTTAGTTGTGTTATGATCGTATGGTACCAGCATGTTATGTAAGATCTGTTGTTGACTGATATGATGCTATGTGGTCCAGTACACGTTGTATTTCATTATATAACTTTTCAAGTGTATGGAAGGATGCCAGCCGAATGGACATCCTTGCATTTCCTATCTGGAGTCAAACCTGAGGTTTTGCTCTAGTCACCTTATTTCTTTGTACACACAAGTACACACATATCTTCCTGTATACTTGATAGCACAGAATGTGCTCATTAATGACCTTTCTGTAGATAATAATTAAACCCAGATTCTGCTTGAACAGGTTAGCTGGTGGAGACCTCATTCCCACCAAGTACAAGATACCATGTTTTCAGTTACACCATCTGACAAACTTTCCCCTGAAGTGCACTAAAATCTGCATGTTTTGGTGATTGTAAAACATTGTTTAGAGATTATATTTTTTCTTCAGATAAAAAACATGATTAAGCATAAAATTTATTCAATCAAGTTAACTTGAAGATATCCCAGTTCTAGAGTCCATGTTATAAACAAAGACAGTAAGAAAGTTTTTGCAGAATTTTACAAAAGCTGATGGTATGTGTTAACTAGGCTTAAGAACTAGAAGGCTCTTAGGGAGAGAGCCAAGTACCTCATCAGTGGGATGAGCTCACCTGAGAAACAGCTTTCTCTTACAGGATCTTCATGAGCAATCAATAAACAGAAACAGTGGGCCCTGGGAAAACTTCAGCCTGTCAGGAAGGCAGATGCTAGATCTGACAGGCGTGCTGGCATCCTTCCAAGCTCTCCTTCAGAGTTCAGCTTCCCTTTCTCAATCTCTCTGTTTCATGCAGCTCTCCCACACTACCGGAAATCTGATGATTTTCTTGTCACTCTTCTTTTTTTTTTTTTTTTTTTTTTTTTTTTGCTTGTTGCCAGTAACCTCACATGGATGGTTGCAGTCAACTCTCTTTGCAGTCTAATCGTTCCTTCCTAGAGTGTCCAGGGTCTATGTCTGTGAGAAGACATTGGAGTGAAAGATGACTTTCAGCAGGTGATGAGACAGGGTTTCTTGTTGTCCTCCCTCCTCCTGTCTGGCCCTGGCTCCTTCCTTTCCTCCTTCCGGCTTTCTTATTCCTTCTTTCTTACTTCCTTCACATTTTCTCCTCTTCCCATTGGAAGATGCTTTTGAGATTTCTTCCCCAGGAATACTTCCTCTGACTCTTCCTGGGTTTGGTAGTTCAACTGTGAAATCAGACTTGTCTATGAGATCCTCTCCTAAACAATCAATCTTCTCCCTCTGTTCATCTCTCTCTCTCTCTCTCTCTCTCTCTCTCTCTCTCTCTCTCTCTCTCTCTCTCTCTCTCCCCAATGGCATTTAGACTGTGAGTTAATGATTATTAGAGATGTAAGCATGGATTTAGGTGCAAGTTTGAACACTGGTTTCCTGCTCTCCCTTCTAAGCATGCAACAGCTGTTTTAGTGCCAGCCCTCCAGGATTAGGATTTGAATGATCAGAAGTGTCATGTTCTCCAAACTGGACATGGATGACTTTATAGTGGATATTATAGGAGGGAAATTTCAGCCTTCACTTCATTATCATGGCTTATTCAAGATTGTTACATTTGGGCTGGAGAAATGGCTCAGTAGGTAAAAGCAACGACTGCTCTTCCAGAGGTCTTGAGTTTAGTGCCCAGCACCCACATGCAGTTCCAGGGGGATCTTCCGTCCTCACACACACAAAAAACACAGGCAAAACACCAAAGCACACATAAAATAAAAATAAATAAGTCTTTAAAAATTGATTGGTACATTTAAAATTGTAATAAATGATCATTCTTTTTAGTTAATTCATTTTTGTGCTAGTATATATATACTACACATCACACATGTTATAATAATGCGCGCGCGCGCGCGCACACACACACACACACACACACACACACACACACGCATATGGATACACATGGACACACATGGACACACACACACACACACACACGGACACACACATTTAAATCCAAAACTTACGCCAAAGTCCAGGGGTTCTTGTCAATCTTACTATTCTTTTGTTTCACAAGTCATTAAAGATTAGAATTAAGAACTTGTGAACGTCAATTCAATCGCTATTCAAACATATCAAGATGAAATCAGCTTAGAGACATGAGATCATTGAAAAGGAAACAGAATACTACAGTCAGGGAACGTCTTTAAGCTTTGCTGCAGCAGCAAATGAGCCATGGACGGGAAGAGTCAAAACTTCAAAGATACTTATGCTGGGCTCTCTCTCAACTCTAGAGCAGTAGATGAGTGCCAAAATGTTTCAACCGAAACAGTAAGCCAGAATTACTAATGAGTAACAGAGATAAAGGGTAAAGTTTCTATAAAGATTATTTTGGGTGTTATATGGGTTGAAGCTATGGTTTGAAGTGAAGAAACAGTCTCATGCTGAATCAAAAGGATGGCTTGACAGCGCCTCAAGGGTAATTCTGGAATTTTAACTCCATAAATCTCACTTATTATGCTCAGATTTCATGTAGCTTCCACTAGTGACTGCCCGAACACCAGAGATAGATCTGTATCTGCTTCCATAACATCTGAATATGTACATCAAGGCATCTGCTTTTTCTCATTAATAGAGCTTGTGTTAGCTAAAAGACTTCCTTTTTATCTAGGAAGAAAACCCCAATTAAAATGTACAGAAAACCATGCCAGGAAGTCAACATCTCTATCCTAAGCACTTACTATATGTATGACCGTATGTTGTACAACAAAGAGATGGGAAATGCGTTGGACAATCAGCCCCAGGCTGTCTGGCTATGCACTAATGTTCGTATTGCATACATGAAACCTATGAACAATCAGATGTGAAAGAAAATTAGTAGGACAAGATAAAGCCCACTAATTGGCACGTGAGGGGTGATGCTGATGGTGGCAGTACCCGCGTTAGCAGATGGAGTTCTGTTTTGGAAGGGGGTGGAGCTTGTTTCAGTGGAGAGGGGTGTTAGGAATGGATGGATTATAAATAAGGCTGCTGTGAACATAGTGGAGCATGTGTTCTTATTACATGTTGGAGCATCTTCTGGGTATATGCCCAGGAGTGGTATAGCTGGGCCTTCAGGTAATACTATGTCCAATTTTCTGAGGAACTGCCAAACTGATTTCCAGAGTGGTTGTACCAGCTTGCAATCCCACCAGCCATGGAGAAGTGTTCTTCTTTCTCCACACCCTCGACAGCATTTACTGTCACCTGAGTTTTTGATCTTAACCATTCTGACTAGTATGAGGTGGAATCTCAGGGCTGTTTTGATTTGCATTTCCCTGATGACTAAGGATGTTGAACACTTCTTTAGGTGCTTCTCAGCCATTTGATATTCCTCAGTTGAAAATTCTTTGTTTAGCTCTGTACCCCATTTTTTAATAGGGCTATTTGGTTTTCTGGAATAAAACTTCTTGAGTCCTTTGTATCTATTGGATATTAGCCCTGTATCAGATGTAAGATTGGTAAAGATCTTTTCCCAGTGCTCCACTATGTTCATAGCAGCCTTATTTATGGTAGCCAGGAGCTAGAAAGAACCCAGATGTCCTTCAGCAGAGGAATGGATACAGAAAATGTACATTTACACAATGGAGTACTACTCAGCTATTAAAAATGATGAATTCGTAAAATTCTTAGGCAAATGAATAGAACTAGAAAATATCATCCCGAGTCCTCACTAACCTAATTGAAAAAGAAAACACATAGTATGCACTCACTGATAAGTGGACACTAGCTCAAAAGCTCCAAATAACCAGGATACAATTCACAGACCACATGAAGCTTAATAAGAAGGAAGACCAAAGTGTGGGTGCATTGATCCTTCTTAGAAGGAGAACAAAATACTCACAGTAGCAAATATGGAGATAAAGTGTAGAGCAGAGACTGAAGGAAAGGCCAACTAGAGACTGTCCCACTTGGGGATTCATTCCATATACAGTTACCAAACCCAGACACTGTTGTGGATACCAAGAAATTCATGCTGAAAGGAGCCTGATATGGCTGTCTCCTGAGAGGCCCTGCCAGAGCCTAACAAATACAGAGGCGGATGGGATGTTAGCAGCCAACCATTGGACTGAGTGTGGGGTACATAATAGAGGAGTTAGAGAAGGGACTGAAGGAGTTGAAGGGGTTTGCAACCCCATAGGAGGAACAACAATATCAACCAACCAGATCCCTTAGAACTCCCAGGGACTAAGCCATCAATAAAGGAGTAATATGGAGGGACTCGTGGCTCCAGCTGCAGATGTAGGAGAGTTTGGCCTTGTCATGCATCAATGGAAGGAGAGGTCCTTGGTCCTATGAAGGTTCGATAGATGTCCCAGTGTAGGGGAATTGAGGGCAGGGAGGTGGGAATGGGTGGCTGGGTGGAGGAACACCTTCATAGAAGCAGGGGGAGGGAGGATTTGATAGGGTGTTTCTGTGAGAGAGGGAAACTGGGAAAGGGGATAACATTTATTTGAAATGTAAATAAAGAAAATATCCAATTAAAAAAAGAAAGAAAGAATGGATGGATTGATGTACTGCAATGCAGCCTCAGCCTAGGGAGGAACCTAAATAGTTAAAAGGCCACAAAATTCATGGTGGATGCTTGCAGAACTCCATTGTTTACATGAGGGTGATCCGGAGCAGGTGATGTAGGTTTTGCTGGAATAATGACCTTGTCCGCCTTGCCATTTGTGTACATGCTGGTTATTATGGTCAGATGATATACTGTCAATTACCTGAGAATTTGGGAGTTGTTCGATTGGATTTGTGTACAACTACCATTTTCTCTAGACAGTGTTGACCCAGTGATCTGTGTGCTTTACAAATAATTATTTGTCTTTATTTTCTGAGTATGCATGTTTTAACTGGATGCATTTACATACATCACATATGTTCTTGGTATCTGTGGATGATGTCAGACCCCCCCCCCCCCCCCGGACTGGAGTTATAGTTGTTAGCTGCCATGTGGGTGCTGGGATTTGAACTTGTGTCCTTTGCAAAAAGCACCTTAATCACAGAGCCCTCACTCCAGCCCCTGATTTCTATTCTCGGCTGTACACTTTCCTCACCACAGATACTTCACATAGCTGACCTTATTTGTGAGGTACTTATCTTGGGTGTTTTTTTCCAATGCTTTTCACATAAATCAAAATTCAGGTTAGTTTATCGAGGAAAGATAAATATCTCAAATATCAGGCATGTTTTATACAAATATTTGACTCTATGTTAACGTCACCTAATGTATCTGATTAATCTTTGCCAACTTATATTAGCATCAACTTTCTATTTCACTGTATCTCATTACATTTCTCTAGAATGTAAGGTGCATTGTTGTACTGGCTGGTTTTGTGTGTCAACTTAACACAAGCTGGAGTTATCACAGAGAAAGGACATTCAGTTGGGGAAGTGCCTCCATGAGATCCAGCTGTGGGGCATTTTCTCAATTAGTGATCAAAGGGGTAGGGCCCCTTGTGGGTGGTGCCATGCCTAGGCTGGAAGTCTTGGGTTCTATAAGAGAGCAGGCTGAGCAAGCCAGGGGAAGCAAGCCAGCAAGGAACATCTCTCCATGGCCTCTGCATCAGCTCCTGCTTCCTGATCTGCTTGCTTCATGGTCATGATGTTTGTGCAGGAATAGAAACCCTGACTAAAACAATTGTTTCCCCAATTAACTGTGCCTCAGTTGCCTTCTATGGGGAAACGTTTCCAACTAATTTGAAGGAGGTGATAATTAACTTTACTATCCAAAGGCACAGTCTTGAAAGACTGCAAATTTTCATCTTTCAGCCTGATTCCACATAGCAACAACAGCTATGATCTGGCTCAATTAATTACATTAATAACTTCCAAGAGATTAGTCTTCAGAAGAGGGTAGGTTGTAGAATAGGACTTTGTAATAAATTATGAATTAGTTTTGGACCTGCGTACCTGAAACACACACACACACACACACACACACACACACACACACACACTGCATTTGGAGACAGATATAGACAAAATATTCTTTTAACACGGTGAATACAGGACCATCCATTAAGAGGTGAGTTGGAAAATGGATATTAATATGGTCTTTGCCTGGGATGGAGAGAGCCACTTACGGAGCTCTGACTCCCAGAGGGCTTTGCCATATAGAAAACGTTGATAATTCTGGGCTCAGACTCGCTGTATCTTGAGCTAATGCGTTGCCTGTCAGTGTGTGGCTTCCCTTCTGTAAAGTGCAGGCAATGTCCTTAAGACTAGGCTAATGCTCTGTAAATGTCAATGTCTCCCTTCCTCACGGTTTCATTTTAAATGGGAAGGAGCTTCATGTGTTTGAATCCTCACTCCCAAGCCTGTCTTGATATTTCTGAAGGTTATAGACTCTTTCGGAGGTAGAACCTCGATGGGTGGAGTATGTCCTGAAGGATAATACTTGAAAGTTTTTAGCGTGGCCCCATTTCCTGTTCTCCCTTGGATTTCTGACTATAGGCACAATGGGACCAGCCACCTCTTGCTCCTGCCACAGTGCCTTCTGCCCAGGAATTGGCTGTTTGTACTCAAACAACATGGCAGACAGGCCCTCCCTTCCTTAAGTTACCTTTTGTTAGGCTTTTGCTCCCCGCAGTGAGATAAGTAATATACTCATGTTGAACAAACTGTCAGTCTCACAACTACCCAAAGCTTGTAGGCTTTGGAAAACAAACCTGGTAAAACAAAGAATAGTGTTAGAAAATTAACAAATGGACTTAAAGGAAAGATTTTCATAACTGTCCAGAGAAAAAGCAGGTAAAAGAAAGAGAAGTTTGAATGGAAAGGAGGGAAATTAGAGGTGTTACTAGAAAACTGTGTGGGTTGTGTTTGAAAAATTCCTGGTACATTCAAGTTGGTTCTGGCTGCTGCATTCACCATGCTAGTGCTAAGCCAAGGCTTAGTGGGCTCTCAGTGGGCAGAGTTGGCTGGCTGCTGGCATTTTGGCTCCTAGGACAGGAAAGATGTCACCAGGAGCTAGGCTTGGAGCTTGGTTGACAGGCCCATGTAATTCTTGAGCATTCTCTAGAATGCTCTTGTGCATGTCAAGGACTTCCTTTACCCAGGACGCTTGTGTTAGTCACGTTTCTGTGGCTGTGATGAAAGCACCATGACTAAAATCAGCTGAGGGAAGAGAGTGCAGTTTGCCTGATGGCTCCAGAGGGACAGAAATCCGTCATGGTGGGTGGAGTCTGACAGCAAGTGGCAGGTGTCATGGTGGGTGGAGTCTGGCAGCAAGTGGCAGGTGCGGCTGCTACTCTAGCTGCTACCCTAGGAGGCCAAAAGCGCACATCTTTAGCTGCAAGCCCAAAGCATGTGTGGAGCACATGAGAAGCCCTGCCCGTTCCTGTCTCCCAGTGACTTAATTTCCTGCAAGGCCGGGCGGACGTCTGCAAGGCTGCCTCCTATGTGTCCTCATACAGCATCACTAATTGGGAACCAATTGTTTAAGTGCCTGAGAAATACGGGGAACAGTTCTCATTCAAACAGCTGTAAGACTGTGTGGCCCTGTTAGACGATGTCTAACATATTTTCCTTATTTGCTATCAGAAGCATCTCTGCCTTTGGGTTAAAGTATCTTTTTCAGAAGGGATCTTCTAAGACAAAATAAAGTAGATCCACAAGAGGGGTTCATGTATTTACTTTGTCTTTCCCCACGCTCATTTCCCTTTCCTTCACTTAGTTGTTGAGTACAATAGGCCATCCACTTAAGCTTTCTTCCCTTACAGGGCTCAGGCTTACTGGACACTCTAATGAGATGTCAGGACTGTTGACAGGAGCCCATGTTCCTGTAAAGAAACTCAAACTCTCCTGAAAGCAACCTAGTGAAACTCACTGGGACACACAGACAGACAGACAGACAGACAGACAGACAGACAGATAGACAGACACAACATGAAAACAGACACAACATGAGAGCAGGAGAGCTAGTTCTGCAGAGGAAGTGGCTTAGTGAGAATGGGAGAGGGATAAGCTAAGGTTGTGCAAATATGATTGAAATATATTATGCATGCATATGAAACTGTCCTGATAAAACCCACTGTTATATATAATTAGTGTATGCCAAGAAAACATCATAAAATGTACCTCACTGAAAACATAGACTGTAAAGTTTGAAAAGGATCAGTCAGGACCCCCATTTTCAGAGAGGACTTCAAGTGGGAAAGCATTGTCACCACTGTTGTGCAAGGATCACCTCTCTCCAAAGCCACTGCTGAGCTGTGTGGTCCAAAGACCGTGGGTAGGAGACGTGGGGAGTGTGGCGCTCATCTGTGGGTGGACGTTTTATGTTAGGGAGGGCTTATGAAACTTGCTCTGATTGCCCATGAAAAATGTGGTTCTGTGCAAAGGCACAGATTTAAAAGTTAGACTGTGTTTCTTCTTTCTAAATGGTGAAGAACATGAATTACTTCTGGAAGAGGGTAAAATTCAGATAGAAAAAAAATTTTAAAACTCTGGTTCAAATCTTGTGAGGAAATTTTAACTACTCAGAAAGTTATGCAAATACAACAGTTGTATGGTATGGATGCAGGGGGAATCAGGAATTCAAGGTCGTCCCTACATAACAAGTTTGAGATCAGCTTTGACTCCATGAGAAGCTGTCTCAAAAACAAAACAAAACCAAAAAGAAAATTAAAACAAAACAATACATTTAGTAGAAGCTGGGAGGCGTGGGCTCTTAGTCCCAGCATTCTGCTGAGGCAGGTGGATATCTGTCAGTTCTAGGACAACCTCATCTACAGACTGAGTTCCAGGACAGTCGAGACTACATAGAGAAACCTCTCTCTCAAAAGAGGAAGAAAAAAAAGTAGAATTATATATCTTGAGTGTGGTAGTTTTATTTTATTATAAATATTATATTTTCTTATAAAGTAGAGGTTCTAAGTTTTTTTTTTTTAGATATTTTCTTTATTTACATGTAAACTTCTCCTTTCCCAGGTTCCCCTCCAAAAAACAAACAAACAAACACAACAAGAACAAACCCCTTTTGCCTCCCCCCTCCCCATGCCTGCTACCCCACCCTCTCCCACTTATTGGCCCTGGCATTCCCCTACACTGGGGGAGGTTCTAAGTTTTAAGAGTTGGCCTCCGCTCTCATCCCTGGCACTGATCTGAGTGGCGGTAATTTGAGGGATGAGGGAAAATTCCTGACTGAGATTTATGAAGTTAAACCTGGAATTACTTCCAAATAGAGAAAAACAGGTGTTTGAATCATCAAGGCCTCCGTATCACAGGGACACTCGGGGAGGAGGACGGTGAGAATGGACAGGATAGGGTAGCTACATGGGGTAGCTCAGAGGCATGAGTTTGAGAACTCAAGATGGCACAAGGCTGTGGTGGCTGGGAGGAGTGATCCAAGGGCAAAGCGTGAGGGAAAGCAGGACCCAGATGAAGGAGTTCCCTATAACACAGTGTAGCTGAGTTCTTCAGAGACACACACTCTTAAGAGTTTCCTAGAAGATTCACTCAGTAGCTTCTTATACTATCTTTTTAAAGAATATTTATTTATTTTTACTTGTTGCTCCCTTTCCCAGTCACCCCTTCCCACAATTCTTTCCCCTTTCTCCTCTGAGGGGTTGGGGGCTCCCCTGGGTCTCCTCCCACCTCGGTACATCAGGTCTTTGTGAGGCTTAGGTGCCTCCTCTCCTGCTGAGGCCAGACAAGGCTAGAAGAACATATCCCACGTACAGGCAACAGCTTTTGGAATAGCCCCCATTCCATTTGTTCAGGCCCCAGTGAAGGCCAAGCTGCACATCTGCAACATTTGTGTGTATGGGGCCTAGGTCCAGCCCGTGGATGCTCTTTGTTAGTAGTTCCATCTCTAAGAGTCTCAAGGGTTTTAGGTTAGTTGACTCTGTTGGTCTTCTTGTGGAGTTCCTATCCCTTCCGGGGCCTGCAATCCTTCCTTCTATTTTTCCATAAGAGCCCCCAACCTCCACTTACTATTTGGCTGTGGGTGTATGCATCTGTCTAAGTCATCTGCTGGGGGGAGCCTCTCAGAGGAAGGCCATGCTAGGCTCCTGTCCGCAAGCATAACAGAGTATCATTAATAGATTGGTGCTTGCCCATGGGATGGGTCTCAAGTTGTGCTGGCTATTGTTTGCTGTCGCCTCAGTCTCTGCTCTACCCCCTGTTCCTGCGTTTCTTGTAGACAGGATATATTTTGGGTCAAGAGTTTTGTGGGTGGATTGGTGCCCTTGTTGCTTTATTAGGGTTCCTGACTGGCTAAAAGAAGCTGTGACGCACAGCACTGGGGATATGGAACCTGAAAAGGCCACCTTCTTATACTCTCTTAAATGCAAGCATCCTACTTAAAACCTGGATGACATTAGCAAATGCAGTACATGGAACTGGATAGAAATCCTACATTCTGAAGACACGAGGAAGGTTTTATGACCTTAACTGACTGGTTTAGCATAGCTCCCCTTCTCCTCTTCAACCCCATTTAACAGACAGTCGTGAGCACTGTTGTGTGCTTGATACTGTGCTGAGCTCTGGGATAAAGTGGTGAGTGATAACTGAATGCCCAGAGAATGATCTAGAGGGATATAGGGGTGATGGGTTCAAGGAGAGACAGACAACAGCATGAAGGCCTCAACAAAGAAGAAACACTTGTCAGACAAAGAAGAAAACTTCTAACAGAACCATGGCTTCTTTGAGAACTAGAAAGAATTTAGACGTGGGAGGTGAGATAGAATATATTGAGAAAGATACTAAATATAGTTATAGGTATTTATGAAGTGCTTTGTATGTAAAGCTTGTTTAAAGTTGGGTTATTCTGAGAGACTTATACACGCCTTCAAAAAGATTTTATTTATTTATTTATTTATTTATTTATTTGGGTTTTTCTTTTTTTCTTTTTTTGTTTTTTTTGTTTTGTTTTTATTTTATTTTTTTAGATATTTTCTTTATTTACATGTAAATTTTCCCTTTCCCAGGTTCCCCTCCAAAAAACAAACAAACAAACAAACAAAAACAACAAGAACAAACTTCTTTTGCCTCCCCCCTCCCCATGCCTGCCACCCCACCCTCTCCCACTTATTGGCCCTGGCATTCCCCTACACTGGGGGAGGTTCTAAGTTCAAGACAGGGTTTCTGTGTGTAGTCTTGGCCATCCTGGAACTTACTCTGTAGGTCAGGTTGACCTTGAACTCAGATCAGTCTGCCTCTGCCTCTGCCTCTGCCTCCTGAGTGCTGGGATTAAAGTGTGAGCCACTGCTGCTCAGGTATTTTTAGTCTCTAATTATGTGTATATGTGTGTCTGAGTGTGGGAGAAGTCCCTTTGGAGTTCAAAAGAGAGCATCAGTCCCCTGGAGCTGAGTGCTGGGGCCCAAACTGCTTCTCTGAAAAAGCAGTATGTGCTCTTAGCTGCTGGGTCATTTCTTCCGTCCCAGATGCATAGACTGCTTTTTGTTTTTTGTTTTTGACAGGGTTTCTCTAGGTAGGTCTGGCTGTAGTGGCTGGCCTTGAACTCACAGAGATCGACCTGCCTCTGCTGCCCGAGTGCTAAGACTAAAGGCATGTGCCACCTCCACATGGCCCAGACTGTGTATGAACACAGTTAGATCATTATATTACACTGTATTGTGACAGAAAATTGGAAAGGATTCCAATTGACACAAGTGAGAAGAGGAGACCTCAAAGAAGGAACTGTTTCCACTGGATTGGCTAGGGCCATGTCTGTGACTCCTGTGGGAGGGCCCAGAACACTGGATAATATAAAAACGCAGGCTGAGCAAGACAAGGGAAGCAAGGCAGCAAGCAGCTTTCCTCCATGGTTTCTGCTTCAGTTCCTGTTTGAGTTCCTCCTCTGACTTCACTAAATGATTGATTAGCCAAGTGAACTCTTAACTCTCTAAGTTGCTCTGGGTCTTGACGTCTATCATAGCAACAGAAAACAAACAGAACGAATCATAGCAGTTATTGAATACTTTTTTACAACAATGGGTTAAGTTTGTTCAGTATTATCACATTATTAGGTCAGGCACAATAAAGTGTTTGATTAAGATTAGATTTATACTGACAGGAATTGAAAGGAGGCAGTAATTTAAATAGACGATATCTCCTAATCCATCCATCCATCCATCCATCCATCCATCCATCCATCCATCCATCCATCGATTTCATTATTTATTTATTCACTCATGCAACATTGTTGAGGCAGTCTTTGCAAGGCTCTGGGTTGAGTGTGGAAAGTCAAGTGTGTGTGCTGTGAGCTTTGTGCATTAGCTTGGAATTATTCCAAGAAATCTCCCAATTGAGAGTTGTCATTACTGTAGCTAAGGACAGAGACAAAGAAAATAAGAGGGCCTGTCCAGGACCAGATAGCTCGTGTGTGGGATCCCACTGTACAACTCCAAAGTTGACATCACTTAACAATGTGCACTGCATCTCACAATGCTGTGGTTTGGATAAATGTCCCCTGCATGCTCATATGCTTAGTCCCCAATGACTGGAAGGGTTGGGAGGTAGAGAAACCATTAACCCTCCCAGCCACTTCCTGGGGAGCCATTGACATTTGTGGATATTGGTTGAGGGGGAATCACTGCCTTTCGTGATATAGCCATGGTGAGTTAGTCACACTTGAAGGGACAGTTCCACACTCATGCCCATGTGGGTAATCCTGGTTCAACTCAGTGGGTTAGGCGGCAACTCCTTTGTCCATAGAGCCATCTTGCTCACACTGCTACACAGATAAGGCCATAGGCAGAATTTTGCAAGTAACACTGCACACTTTGATCCCTGAATGTACTCCTAAGCCACATATTTGTAAAAGAAAACAAGAGGGAAGAAAAGTGAAACAGGTAGCCATAGAGTTTTTCAGTTTTGTTCTTTTTTGTTTGTTTGTTTGTTTTTTCGAGACAAGGTTTCTCTGTGTAGCCCTGGCTGTCCTGGAACTCACTCTGTAGACCAGGCTGGCCTCGAACTCAGAAATCCTGCCTCTGCCTCCCAAGTGCTGGGATTAAAGGTGTGCGCCACCACCGCCTAGCTTCAGTTTTGTTCTTGGGAAGTCTTTTCAAGCAGAAGGTGGACCTCTTAAGGAAGTGATTCTGTTTAGTTAGTCCAATCCTAGGAAAGTCGCCGTTAATTGCAGGCTTTGTCTCCTCTCTCTGTGTGTCCACTGGAATGCCATTTGAGATCTGGCTTGATCCCAGATCACTGAGGTGACAGTGGAAAGCTTGTACTGACAGACGCAGATGCCAGTTGTCGTTCTTTGACTGATGAGTTCAGAGTAACCTATTGACTCACATTGACATTCTCCAAAAGTCAAGGGTATCGGTCAGCTCTCCTTTCTGAAAGAGATGGATTGCCCAACACTAGCTAAAAGCTACAGGCTTATGTGTGGAAAGTCTGAAAGGGCTTGCTTACCCTCCCTCACCCCCACCTTTTTTTAAGGTTGACATTTGTCCCAATTTGCAAACCCTGTTTTGAAGTTAGTTTCGGTGACATTGACCTCTCGCCTGTTACTGTTTCCATGAACTGTGCTCTGTGGCTAGCTTTGATCTGTGTCTTTCCTCTGTCCTGAATGGTCTTTCCTTTCCTTTGCTTTTTGATGGCCTTTGAGAATCAGTTCATCTGAATCATGTTCACGAGGACCGGTTCTAAGAGAGTGATTTCTAATTTCACTGTTATATTGCCCTCACAACAATGATAATACCATATGATATGAAAGGACTCTGGGTGACTGTCACAAAGTCAAATCTGTGACCTTTAGAATGCAGTAAGATTATAAAGACATTTTTCTACTCTTGTTTTAATTGGGGGAAAGTTTATCCAGTTAACAAAGCGCAGTTAATAAAAAGCGCTGTTTGCCTGAGGCCTGGAGAGATGGCTCTGTGTTTAAGCAGACTGGCAACCCTTTCACAGGATCAGGGTTCTATTCCCAGAACCAATACAGTGGTTCACAACCATCTGTAATGCTATTTTCCAGGGATTCTGATATCCTCTTCTGGCCACTGAAGGTACTGCATGCATGGGGTGCAGGGACACACATGCAGACCAAACACTCACATACAAAATAAAAATAAAAACTACTGCATATCAAATAAACTTTACCTTGTAAAAATACAATGCTACTAAGAAAATTAAAAAAAAAACAACATTTGCTAGCATTGGCTTCATCTGCCTAGAGAGTGGCTTGTAACTGACTCCTTTTAGACGGAAGTGAATCCATTGAAGAATCCTGGCACCAAATAGGGTGCTCACTACCTCCAGGGTCATGTGAGTAATGCAGGTTACAATCAGATTTCTCCCAGGTTCAAACACACGCACTGGCATACACTAGCCCAGCCACACTCATTTTATGATCTAGGAAGCAGAATCTCAACATCCCTTAGGCTGATTCAGGAAACGCGCTCTCATGTAGCGTCTGTACAAGGACAGGTTTTTCAGTAAAGCTGGGAGGGACCTCTACAGGGTTTTATCAGCTGACCTTTAGAGACAGTCTTTGTAAACTTCAAATACATTAAAGATTGGCTTTTAAAACTAGGAATTTGCCCCAGGGACCTTCTCTCCCTTGTACTGATGACTGAGTACCACATCACTAGGAAAATGTTCCGGAGTTCAGCATCCTTTCGGTCACATTTATGTTGATAGGAAAACCATCTGAGGAATCTCCCAAATATTTGCCACCTCTTTTTCCCTGAAAATTAAGTAGGATTTAAAAGTTCAGAAAAGTAATTATCCTTTGCTTTAAAAGTATTCAGTGGTAGAACACTTGCCCAAACATATGCTAGGTTCAAAGTTCAGTGCCTAACTATACACACACACACACACACACACACACACACACACACACACACACATACACACGAGAGAGAGAGAGAGAGAGAGAGAGAGAGAGAAAGAGAGAGAGAGAGAGAGAATACTTCTTGCTCCAAATTTTTAGTAGAATAATAAATATGTTTATATGCATTAAAAGCAAAACTGTAAATATGTGATGAGTTACTTAAAATCCCCCAAAAACATAGTCATGGGATAAAACCATTTTATCACCAAGAAAGTAAAACCCACAAAGGCAGCAATCATTTACCTCAATACACCTTTATATAGTTAAAAATAGAGAAGCAAGGAGAATAACTTCCATGACATGCTTCTAAACCCAAGTGAAAGGTAACTTGGTTAACCCTCAGAGCTCCCAGGGACCCAACCACCAATCAAGGACTATACAGGGTGGGACTGAATGTTCTGGCAGCATGTGTATAGTCGAGGATTGCAAATTCAATCATCAATAGGAGGAAAGGACCTCGGCCTTGTGAAGGTTTTGTGCCCCAGTGTAGGGGAATGCCAGAGCCAATAAGTGGGAGAGGGTGGGGTGGCAGGCATGG
>JADRCD010237969.1:0-34346 GCA_019843815.1 Montemys delectorum
TCTTCCTCCTCCTCTTCTCTCTTCCTCCCTCCTCTTCCTCTTCCTCTTTCTCTCTTCCTCCTCCTCCTCCTCCTCTTCCTTCTCTCTTCCTCCTCCTCCTCTTTCTCTCTTCCTCCCTCCTCCTCCTCTTTCTCTCTTCCTCCTCCTTCTCCTCCTCCTCCTCTTCCTCTTTCTCTCTTCCTCCTCCTCTTACCCATTCTTGTCCCCTTCCTATTTTTCCTTCTCCTGGGGTCTCAGCTCAGTTGCTAATTCAGAATAGCCTCTAGTGCTTTCCTGAAATGGTCTGTCTTAGCATTTATTTGATTTTTGCCTAGCAATATGACAATATTATCTTGCTTAGAAATTCTTTGGCTGCAGTGAACAGAAAATCAGAATAGCTTATGCAGGAAAAAAGGTATTTCTTAGAAAGATACAAGAATTTCTCGTGGCGTTTGAATTGGTAATAACAGGCTTTCCATCTTTCCCTCTCTCTCTATAACACATAACATCTTGAGGCACCATCGCTTCCTTCCACTCTGGCAGGTCTTTCCCTTCTTGAACTCCTTCATATTATTCAAGTCAGGTTCTTCTCCTTGTCCTTGGAGTGGCCAAACTTCTATCCACTCTTAATGGATACATTCAACAGTTCTTTTGTATTGTGTCATGTCTGCATAGCCCACTGCTTCAAACACTCTTTACTGTCATATAATCCATAGGTGAGAAACGAAGGGTGTAACTCAGTGGCAGAGCAGTCACCTAGCATATACAAGGACCTAGGCTGCATTTCAAGCACCAGGAAAACAAAACAAGAGAAACACATTCCAAAATGTGACTGTCCTCTGTTCTTCTGCCCCACTGCTTCATGAAAGCCTTCAGCAGGCAAGAGTTTCCCTCCTCTTTAGTTAGCCCTAACTTTGAGAACCTGAAGAACAGATGCCTCAGACAGACTACACATGGAGAATGGCCAATTTGAACCATGGTTTCTAACTTCTTTGCATTCTTTAAAATAAACTATTTAATTGTATTATTTGTGAGCATGCAGATGAAGCCCAAGGACCCAAGGTAAATATTTCAAATGCCCATGTAGGTGGAGTTACCAGAAATGATTTTGGGACCCAAACTCTGCTTCCCTGAAGCAGCAGTGCATGCTCTTAACCACTGTGCCATTTCTCCAGATGCATCATGTCATTTTACCTTAATAGATTTTAACTGATTTATTTTTAATTGGTACATAATTTGTTCATTTGTGGTGTATAATGTTTTGCTTTGGTCATGTAAAAGTTGTAGAAAGATTTAATCAGTCTTTCTAATATTTCTGTCATCTTGATAACTTACATTTTGTGTGGTGAGAAATTAAAAATATTTATTCTTTCAGTAATTTCAATTATACACTGATGGGCTCGGCGGCGACCATGTCAGAAAGCACCACACACTAGGCCCAAACAATTCTACGTGTAAGAGGTTTAATTGAGAGGGAGAGAGGGGGCAGTAGCACAGAAAGAGAGGAGGGAGAGAGAGAGAAATGGAAGAATGTTCCCCGTGTATATATATGGGTTGTGACGTATGGCTCAGGTAAAAGTGAGAGGTGAGCCCAATGGATTCTGGGAATATGGTGGCTGTTGCTCTGGTAACAGGTCTCTGAGACCCGCCCATGAGTCGCCACAGGCTTTGGATGCTAACATACACCATCATTGTAATCATTGTGTTCTACAATAAATAACTAAAATGTTTACTCCTTCAATTAAACTGGAATCCCATGATTAACTATCTGCCACTTTCCATTACTCTCCATCTGCATATATCCACCTTTCATCTGTGTGCTTATTTATTCTAAGTGTATGAGCATTTGCCTGTATGTATGCCTCTGAAACATTGGTGTGGCTGCCAGAGGAGGCCAGAAGAGAGCATTAGATGGCCTGGAACTGAAGTTACAGGTGGTTATGAGAATGCATGTGGGTACTGGGAAGTAAATACAGGTCCTCCAAAAGAGGGTGAGTCAGCGCTCCATTCCCCCTCTACCATCTTCTTAATGAAATTATTTTTGTTGTTGTTTAGAATCCACATTCAGTTGACATCACATAGCATTTGTCTTTCTGTCTCTGGTTTATTTTATTCAACATAACATCCTTCAGTTACATTCCACGTTGTCTTGGATGGCAGCATTACCCATTTTGGTGACTGAGTAGTACTCCACTATGTAAACATGTCACCTTTATTCATGTATCCACTGGGAGACATTTAAACTGCTTCCACATCAACATATGAAGCACTAGCTCACATTATCACTTGTTCTGTGATATTTTGACAAGAATATATATATATATGTTTGTTATTTTGCTTATTTTAGATGGTTTCTCATTATATTTCACTTTCAGATTGCATAGGTATTATCTGCTTTGGGTAGCAACTTTGGGCCCATGGATAGGAAAGGTATAAGATCTGACTAGGAAAAGTGATGAGAAACAGAACTAGTAGGTAGGTCCATGTATTTTCCAAAATGTATACATCTCCAAATACTGCATTTATTTTGCAGGGTTGTGGTTTCTAAATACAGTTTCTAATTCCTAAGCGAACTTGTAGTTTTCAAGTGTTATGAGCCATTATTATCTCATCAGCCCATGTCTGTTCTCTACCATCCATCTGCTCCCATTCTACCTTGCGGGGATTCACGTCTATGAAAGGCCCATGAAGTAAAGGCTTGGTCTAGATAGTGGTGCTTTGGGGAGAAGGTAGAGACTTACAGAGGTGGGGCCTAGTGGGAGACTTTGAGGTCCCAAGGAACACACCTTTGAAGAGAACTGTGGGGTTCCATGTCATATATTCTGTCTCTTCATCGTGTATTAGATGGTTCGCCCACTTACAACATTTGTCAAACAGAATTCCTAGTTAATAGAGGAAACAATCATTTTTTTTTGTCTTCTGGCCAATGGAGGAGAATTTCAGAGTCCCAGTTTTCAGTATCCAGTATCTCCAAAGTTTAGAAAATTGCTCAGAAATAGGAGTCTGGAGTGCTGAAAGTGTGTCTCCTTTCCTCAGACCTCTGCCATCCCATGAGGAAGCATGCTTTGTATCTTTTCTCTTTTTATATTTTTAAAAATGTTTTCTGTCTTCTATTTATTTATTATTAGATACTTTCTTTATTTATATGTCACATGACATCTCCTTTCCTAGTTTCCCCTCTGAATAAAATTAAAAAAATAAAAAAATAAAAACAAAAACAAAAACAAAAAAACCCCTGTTCCCTCCTCCCTCCCCCTGCTCACCAACCCAGCCTCTCCCACTTCCTGGCCCTGACATAGAGCCTTCACAGGGCCAAGGGCCTCTCCTCCCATTGATGAACAACTTGGCCATCCTCTGCTACATATGCTGCTGGAGTCATGAGTCCCACCATGTGTACTCTTTGGTTGGTGGTTTAGTCCCTGGGAGCTCTGAGGGTACTAGTTAGTTCATATTGTTGTTCGTCTTAAGGGGCTGCAAACCCTTCAGCTCCTTGGGTCCTTTCTCTAGCTCCTTCATTGGGGACCCTCTGCTCAGTCCAATGGATGGCTCTGAGCCACTACTTCTGTATTAGTCGAGTACTGTCAGAGCCTCTCAGGAGACAGCTATATCAGGCTCCTGTCAGCCAGCACTTACTGGCTTCCACAATAGTGTCTGGATTTGATGCTTGAATATGGGAAGGATTCCCAGGTGGAGCAGTCTCTGGATTGTTCTTCCTTCAGTCTCTGCTCCATAGTTTGTCTCTGCAACTCCTTCCATGGGTATTTTGTTCCCCCTTTTAAGAAGGAAGGAAGTATGCACACTTTGGTCTTCCTTCTTCTTGAGTTTCTTGTGGTTTGTGGATTGTACTTTGGATATTCCAATCTTCTGGGCCAATATCCACTTATCAGAGAGTGCATGTGTGATCTTTTGTGATTGGGTTACCTCACTCAGGATGATACTCTCCAGATCCATCCATTTCCCTAAGAATTTCATAAATTCACTGTTTTTAACAGCTGAGTAGAACTCCATTGTGTAGATGTACCACATTTTCTGTATCCATTCCTCTGTTGAGGGACATGTGGGTTGTTTCCAGCTTCTGGTTATTATAAGTAAGGCTGCTATGAACATGGTGGAGCATGTGTCCTTATTACATGTTGGAGCGTCTTCTGACTATATGCCCAGGAGTGGTATAGCTGGGTCCTCTAGTAGTACTATGTCCACTTTCCTGAGGAACCACTAAACTAATTTCCAGAGTGGATGTACCAACTTGCTTTGTATCTTATCATGACCTAGCCATGACTGCTGTAGAGTAGTAGATACCAGGAAACATTTCTTGACAGTGAGAAAAAAAAAAAAAAACCAATACACTCCCAACCTGTGCTTTGGAGGAAAAAAAATGTTCACTTTTTTTTTTTTCAAAAAAAAGTAAGAAAAAAAAAAGTGGAGATTCTCCCTATGTGTAGGAGAATTCTCTTTTCTGTTGCTTATCTAGAACCATTGCTGTGAGGGTTAATATGAAGTTTATTCAACTAAATTTGAGGTGAAGTGAAATTAATCTACTTGGATCACAAAAGAATACAAGGACCCTGAGCTCTTCCTTAATACAAAAATACATCAAATGGGGCAATGAATTGTAATTAATTGGAATAATTCCAATGTGGGTGTAATTATTTTTCCAATCATCCTGAGCCCAGTGTTGTTCATTCACCCATGTCCAGACAGACACTATCCCTGCTCCTTTTCTGCATGGCAGAAGAGTCAGAATCTAGTGGACCATGGCCCAACAAGACAAAACATTTACCTAGAGGTCCAAGATGGATGGTGAATAGATGTTCCGTTGGAGAACTCACTCTCGGGCCATTACTGTTGGGGCTGACCTCCTATTTTCAGATGACACTGATTTAGAAAAGTGTTGCTCATTTTCCACGCACAAAGTGAAGATAAAATATTTCATGTCTCTAAACTTGCCATTTGACTCAAACCATACTTAACATCAGAAGGAAATGAGCAAGGGCAGTCTTACTCAGCCAGTACATAAAAATACAAAGAGGACAGGGTGGATCACCCTACTGTGGGCTGAACTTTCTTTGGTAATTGTTCTTGGATGAATGTGAACATTTTGGGGTTTGGGTGAGGAAGTGGTATTTGGAGAATCAAATGTTTTTGGAAAGTACAAATTTAATTTATCCTATTAAGTTTTAATTTAGAAAAAAAATATTTTTCTTGTCCCAATGGAGAACAAACTTATTTCATAAGAATGTCAATAAATAAGTGACAGAATTTAAATACAGTTGCTAGTGCACACACACACACACACACACACACACATACAAACACACACTCCATATTCCAAACAAATTACAGTGTCAATAGCTTGAGGACCAAGAGACAGTGCAGAGATATGGATACATGGTCATATTTACCTGCAGTAATTTCCGTTGATGGAGCAGGAGTGTTCAGCCTCAACCCACAGGGAGAAAACACTGCTTTTCTGTTTTCAAGAGCTATGAGAACTCTTTCCACATAACAAGGGAAGGTGTTTTATATCCATATTTCCATGAGGCTCGAGAGATGGCTCAGAAGTTATGAGCACTTACTAGTCTTGCAGAGGACCTAACACCCACCTGGTGGTTCATAACCGCGTATAACTCCAATTCCAAAGGATCCAATGTGCTCTTTTGACCATCATAGGCTCTACACACTCATGGTACACATATGTACATGCAGATAAAATATCCATAAAATAAAAGTAGATAAATATTTAAATATTTTAAAAAATAATTTCTCTTTCTATCTTTGCCAGGGTTTACTGTTTGTATTTTGATAATAACCATTCTCTCTCTCTCTCTCTCTCTCTCTCTCTCTCTCTGTGTGTGTGTGTGTGTGTGTGTGTGTGTGTGTATGTGTGTATGTGTGTATGTGTGATAGAGAGGAAAAAGAGAGAGAAAGAGAGAGAGAGAGAAAGAGAGAGAGAGAGAGAGAGAGAGAGAGAGAGAGAGAGAGAGAGAGAGAGAGAAATTGTGGTTTGTTTTGAATTCCTCTAAATGATTAGTGAAATTGAACATTTTCCCCACATGTCTGTTGGCCACTCTCACATTCTGTTTTGGGAAATGTCTGTGCAGATCTTTAGTCTATTTTAAAATCAGATTTATTTTTTCAATCTCTTCATTTTTTCTGTGGAATTAAGTTCCCCTTATGTTCATGTTATTAACCTCTTAATGGATCTATAGCTCACAAATATTCTCTTCTCTTCTGCTGGCTTTTACTTTCCTCTGTTGCTCATATTCTTTGCTGTGTGGGGCTTTTAAAGTCTGATTTGTCTATTTCTGGCTTTGGCCCTGCATATCTAGATCATAACCAATAAACCCCACCACAGACCAATGCCTGGAAGCATTTCTGTTTTCTTCTGGTAGTTTCAGTTTCTGGTCTTACATGTGCATCTGCAATATATTTTCTATTGATTTTTACATCTGGTGAGGAACATTAGTTTAAATTCATCCTTCTGTATCAATGCAGCCAGTTTTCCCAGCACCGTTTATTTTTATTTTTTGTAATTGAAGGAACTACCCAATTCTCGTTATGTATATTGTCAAAAATCTGCCATTTTAAGTGAGTGTGGGAAATAAAGCAGTAACAAATGCAAACAACTAGTGAAAAATGAGTTCATTTATAGTATGCCATTCTACAGAAAGTACTAACTGAACAGAGGCTGGCATGCAGGTTTGGCACAAGATGGTCTTGAACATCCCCACATCTGAAGAAATCCCTGTCCTCCCTCCCCACACACTGAGTCTTGCCCCCTTCCCATATTCCTCACCTTGTTAGACTCCAAAACCTTACCTAAAGAATAATTTGGTGCTTGAAGCTGCTGTCTTTTCTGATCCTGGGTCATTCATGTAGCAGATCACCTCTAACTCTGAGTTCTTAAAGAAGCAGGATCTCATTGTCAGCTAGAGGAGAGAGGGGACTAATTCCCTTTTTGGAAAGGCACAGGAGAAGAGAAGATATTTCCCTTAAAGGGAATTATTCATGCAGATGTATGGTGGAAAAATTGTATTGGTATCTCTACAGATGATACTGGGACATGAAAGTTAAAGATGATGGCAATGCTCATATTACCTATGTGCACATCATGATCCATTCAGAAGCACTGACAGTCAAAAACATTGGAGAGAGATGTTGGTTTTATGATTCTATACAAGTCATAACTTCTTTAGAAATTATGCCTCTAACAGTTACCTGTTTTCAAACCTCTGCAAAGCTCTGTGGTCTGATTTCTGAAGCTTATAGTATATGCAGAATTAAGGTAGATCTCTGGATTAAATGGATTTTTGAAATAAAAGATGAAGTTATAATCTTCATTGAGTAGAAATTGGATTTTATTTTATTTTTGTAATGACTAATGGCTTTTGAAACTGTGCCATTCGTTAGATTTGAAAAAAAAATAAAATCTCTTAAGTATGCCATTTCAAAAATTAATCCATAGCTTATTTATATAGATCTGTGGGGAATGTGGAAGTCAACTTATTGAAGGAAAAATGTGGGATGGAGAATGAGGTGCCACAGGCTCCTGGGACTCCTTGAAGAGTCCTGGTCGGCCTTAGATGGCATTAGATCTAAATTGGCTCCCAGCACACCAGTGAGACAGGAAAAAGGAGTGGAGGCCAGGGCAGTGACCACTTCTTGCATTTTCACAGACGTTCTCACAGGTGACGATACCCCCTTCCTTATTCCCGAGTTACATTAGCCTGTCTTTCATTGGGTATGGCAAGATACAATTGGCCAAGGATTTAGGCGCTTGGGATTGGCTTATGGGGGGCAATAAACTCAGAACTGCACCCTGATTCTGGCTTCCAAAGTCGGATTTCCCAGGATACTTCACTTGACTTTGTTGTCTTTCACCCCACCCCCAAAACCCCATCCTCAGTCTTGTTCCCATAAAGGGCTTACCATAAAAAGTTAACATTTGGAAGGATAGTGTTACGAATACTTCCTTAGAAACGGCTGCAGCTACTGATACTTTTAAAATGGCAAATAACCTTCCCAAAGGTTTAATGGTAAGAGTTACAACATTTGCCTTTACATCTTGATTATAAAAATACAATGCTGGGTTTATAAGCTACACTGATTGAAAAACAAAGTCAATCCTCTACATTAAAAGTTCGAGAAGAAGAAATGGAGAGATGGCTCAATGGTGGTTAAGAGCATTTTTTGCTCTTGGAGAGGAGCTGAGTTTCATTCCCATCGTCCACATGGTGGCTTACATCTGTCTGTTACTCCAGTTCCCGAGGAGTGAATGCCTCTTCTGACCCCTATGCACTGCTACACAAACATGGTGCACAGCCATACATGCAAGCAGGCATGCACACATGAAAAACATAAGTAAACTTTTATTAAAGAAGAATTTTCCAACTTATCAAGTGATATGGGTTTTATCACTTCAGTTTTATTTAATAAAATCATTAAGTAAATTTTGGTGTGGGACTAATCAGGACAAAATACACAATAATTTCTGAAATGGCTCTGAACCTATATTTTGTAGTGTGTACTTACGCTAAGCAGCACTGTCTGCAGTGTCATGGTTACAAAACTTTGAAAAACACTGACGATACCCTATGTCCTAAAGTATAAAATACTGAGCTGTAATCCATTTTTGTTAAAAATAAATAGTACATCTGCCTCACTAATAAGCAAATTTTCTTTAATTTTTAGTGGATAGTAAACATGCATGTCAAAGGATTGTTTTTAAATTAACTTCATTACTTATTATCAGTAAATGTTTGAAATATATACATGTTTTGCATGCCTTTATGCCCCAAATGATGGATGCATTTCTTGAGTGAAAGGGTGCTGTACGTAGAAATGCATCAGGAGCCCTGATCTGTGTCTCAGCCTGTACATGACAGGACAGAAAGCCAATAGAGAGCAGTGTGTGAGCTCCAGTGTGGGGGTAATATGAGAGTGGATGATCAGAAATGGAGATGGGTAGCTGCAGGTCAGAGCAGAGGAGGGGCTGGCTGCCAGGCTACACAGAGCTATGCATACAGATTTTGTACATATTTACTGAAGCAGTGTCATCAAGTATGAACACAAGAGAGTAAAATTAGAAAACCAGACATGTGATTTCCCTCATAACATCGGTTCTGTAGACATGTGGTTCTGGCATTGAGGATTTCAGGAAGGGAACACAAAGAGAATATTGCCCACCGGACATGAGATGTGGGTTCTAACTGGGATTTTTACTTTCCCTTTCTCTTCCTGTGAATACAAATTCACTACATACAGGTCATTTCCACATGTGTATCATGACTACATTCATCCGTCTTCGGTCTCTCTGCTTCTCCTAACAGTGGCCCCTCTTAGCTTTAATGTCAGTTATCCCTTTCTAATGCCCATGCTGTATGATGTCAAGTCACATCTTGTATTCATGTATACGAGCTGAGTTTGCATCTTCTCATAGTGGACTCTTTCTCACCTCTGGCCTGAAGCAAAGGATGAGCTTTCTTGTTGTTCCCCAAACCAAAAATGGAGGTGTTTGAGTTTCCATTAACCTAATTGGCAAGTTACATGCTAGCATTGCCCTTGCTGTGTCTCATAGACTCTGGTAAAAGTATTTCATTTTTATTTGACTCTGGTAAATTCTAATCCACCAATTCTGAGATACCTTTCATGGCTCATAGAGAATTCAAGTGTTTTATTACTAAATTTCATTTGTTTTTGTATTTTCTATAGCTTATTTTATTTTCCATTTCTAGTTTTACTTCATTATGATCTGATAAAAGCAAGTATTATTTAAATTTTGTACATCTTTATGTATTATGGCTAAAATGTGACCTATTTTTTTCTGGCTGTAAGATGGGAATATTCATAAAAATATTAGGTCTATTTGATTCACAGTACAATTTACTCTTGTAATTTCTTTGGTGATGTGTGTGTGGGGGATGTGTCTGTGAGAGAGAGGGAGGGAGAGGGAAAGAGCAAAAGAGAGAGAAGCACTCTGGAAGCACTGGAAACACTACATGGATATAGTCTAGTTTTCAGCATTATCTATCATTTCTTATGTTCCTCTGGTTTATTTCACTTCCCCTTCTCATGTGGCCACTACTTCTCCCTCAAAATGTCTGACATTCTTTCTTCATGAGGACATTTGGCTGATGTTTAGCTGTGTGATGACACACAGTTTTTGTTTTCTAGTTGTTCTATTTTTTAGTTCTAAGTATTTCCTATATTTTAACTTCCAAGATTTGAGACAGTTTTCTGATAGTCTTTGCTGAGCAAATTTCCATCCTTTTAGCCAGGACGTTGGCTCTTTCACGTGTTTCTGTTTTTGCGTCAAGTTGACATTTCATGCCCATTGGGTTTGCATATTTTATCAATTCTTACTTTTTATTGTCAGAGGTGATATGTCATCAGCTTGTCTTGAAGGTACACTGTTCTTTTCGTTGCTTGACGTGGTTCATTGCCAAGACATTCTAGAGAGATCTTGTTTGATTAATGGTGATTTCTATTTACAAAATTTCTATTTGCCTATCTCAGAATTTTAACAAATGACTCAGATCCCACATCATCTTCCTTAGTGCAGTTATTGATTCATGAATTCACTGTCTATTTTTTAACTTCACTAGATTGAGCAACAATACAAAAGCCCCAATGTCTCAAATGTATCATAGTTGAAAGAAATTTTGGAATAATATTAGCAAAACTTTCCCATTGAAGTTGAAAAGTAACTTGCCAAGAATCACACAATCTGGTGAAATACACATGTCTTCTCCCTATATCCACAACTGTCACCAACACAAGGCTCCTCTCCTGAAAGGCTTGGGGACAAGAAGAGGTACCATCTTCAGAGACTCCCCATCTCTTGTCATACTCATGCCTTCCTAAGAAAGCTAGAAACAACATAGCTATAATAGCGAAGGATTTCATTATACACTCACAGTGAAACATGGAGAACTTCCAATTGGGAGTGTAAAACCTTGTTTTTCCACCAAACCTTTTATTTGTACAGAAAAAGCAAATCAATCCATTTCTATCTCCTTGTACAAAGCTCAAGTCCAAGTGGATCAAGGACCTCCACATAAAACCAGATACCCCAAAACTAATAGAAAAAAACAGTAGGGAAGAGCTTCGAGCACATGGGCACAGGGGAACATTTCCTGAGCAGAACACCAGTAGCTTATGCTCTAAGATCAAGGATTGACAAATGGGACCTCATAAAATTGCAAAGCTTCTGTAAGGCAAAGGACATTGTCAATAGGAGAAAACAAACAGACTGGGAAAATATCTTTACCAATCCTATATCTGATAGAGGGATAATATTCAATATATACAAAGAACTCAAGAAAGTAGATTCTAGAGAATCAAATAACCCTATTAAAAAATGAAAGATAGAGCTAAACAAAGAATTCTCAACTGAGGAATACTGAATGGCTGAGAAGCACCTAAAGAAATGTTCAACATCCTTAGTTATCAGGGAAATGCAAGTCAAAACAACTCTGAGATTCCACCTCATGTCAGTCAGATTGGCTAGGATAAAAACTCAGGTGATAGTAGATGCTGGAGAGGTTGTGGAGAAAGAGGAACACTCTTTCATTGCTGGTGAGATTGCAAGCTGGTACAACCACTCTGGAAATCAGTTTGGTGGTTCCTCCGGAAATTGGACATAGTATACCTGAGGCTTCAGCTATTCCACTCCTGGGCATTATACCCAGAAGATGCTCCAACATGTAATAAGGACACATGCTCCACTATGTTCATAGCAGCCTTACTTATAATAGCCAGAAGCTGGAAACAACCCAGATGTCTCTCAACAGAGGAATGGATACAGAAAATGTGGTACATTTACACAATGGAATACTACTCAGCTATTAAAAACAATGAATTTATGAAATTCTTAGGGAAATGGATGGATCTAGAGAAAAAGCCATTTGGCTAACAGCCATGGGGTGTGAAATAGACTTCTGAGCAGAGGCAGAATCTATGGAGAATAATTTCAACATCTAATTAGTGGCAAATACCAACTTCAGGCCTGAGAGTCTAGTTTCTGTGTTACAAGTCTTCCTGAAGTGTGTGATGCCTGAGACTGGTACTTGATGTCACTCAGTACTGATTGGTGATCATATGGTAATTCTTTACTCCACTAAGGAAGGTATGTGTGGTTGCTTCCCTTGCTTGGGTAGAGCAGACGATAAAGAATGGAAGCTTGTGCCATGACATGGGGATTGAGGGTATAATGAAGATCACAAGGATGATGATCCTTCATGGGCTTACCACTGTGTCCATACAGGGTGCTTGCTTTTCAGACATTTCAGCCATGTTCATAATGACACTTATTGCCAACGTTTTAAGGAAACAAGTCAGGGGGAGGTTTATTAACCTGCCCCGAGCTGCTAGGTAGAAGCAGAGATGAGCTCGGGTATGAGCCTAATATTCAAGCTCCTGTTTCATTCTTGCTTTTTGTACATCAATTGTACAAAGTAAAGGGTTTTGTTCTTACATTTTATGTATAGGATGTACTTCAATCACTTTCTCCCTATGTTACTGTTCCTTAGCCCCCTCGCAGTTTTCCTTTCCCACATCTTAAATAGCCTCTCTTCCACTTTATGTCCACTCCTCCCATGGAGACCACATGAGAAAAGGCTATATGATGCTTGTTTTGTAATATCAATTTATTTTGCTCACTTTGATGAGTTCTAGAAAAATGATGATACATTTTTCTACAGATGACATAATTTCATACTTCCTTTTAGATGAAAAAGAAAATTTTATAAGTATCCAACATTATCTTTATCCATTCATCCACTGATTGGCACCTGGGCAGATTCCATAACTAAGCTGTCTTGAACACTGTCTTAGTGATCATGCCTGTGTAGGTACCTATTGTTGGTGTGTTGCAATTCTTTGGTGGATATCCAAAGTCTTATTCATAAACTACCCAGGTGCTCTTTTGTGTCTAAATATTCTCTATAAAGACTTTGAGCGGTTTTTTTCTTTTTATGTCTCCTATTAAATTTTTGAATCAAAAAGCTACCTCTGCACATCAGGCAAGTGTGTCGAAGCAGCACATGAGCCTGAGCAGAGGTGTGGACACCCTTATGGCTGATATTCAGCTGCTATTACAAGATGGAATTTCAAGGTGAGGTCATGTTTAAATGTGTACAAGTGATCAGGGCAGGGCTCTCAAGCTATTTCCCAGGCCTCAGCCTTCACGCTCATCAGTGTGTGCTCATCTGGGTTCTGAGAGCCCTACTCAGTGGCATTCAATTTACATGCAAGTTACAGAAGCTTGGTGGCGTTAAAAGATTATTTGTGTTGCTGTCATGATGGATGTCATCCAAATAAAAATGAATCCATTCATATATGATATTCTGTGATATGTCTGCTCACCAATACCGTTTCATCACATTTTACATATTAAATAGTTCTTTTCTTAATGTTTTATATTATGCAATTAGGGTAATTTTTAGGACATAATTTTTCCCAATCTGAACAATAGAATGCAGATTCCAACTAAACAAAAAGTCACTACCCACCACATTATGTTTAGATTTGGATGTACAGTTGCTGTCAATCATTGGGTACTTAAGAGTCATCTCTCTTTGACAAAATAAGAAAAAAATTCTGAAGCCTTGTGGCTGGGTCTGGGTGTACATCTATGTGACCAGTGTGTGGGTGAGAAGTTCACATCCCTAAGACCCTTTTAGAGATGTATTCCTTAGACTATGAGCATATGGTATAGAGGGCTTGGAAAGAATAGCTCTTCCCATCTTGTCCAGAGGAAGCTTCATGGTTCCAGAAGGCCACCTGGTCCCTCTGTTCTTTTCAGGGTTTTATTAATTTGAGTAGTTCAAAAAGACTCCCTGCTGTAATACTATGCACTGTAATTGTCCTCATGACATCTTATACTCGAGTGTTTCATTTACCTTGGATGTCAGGAGACAAAGAGGAGACTGTGGAGCTGTCTAATTCTGCTGTCAGGATCATTGAATAGAGGATTTGAGGAGTCTATGTTGTCTTGAAGGACAGAAAATGGGAGCCTCAGACAGGAAGGACCTGTTCCTCATATAAAAGGCCAGCCTAACTAAAGTATAATGTCTAAAGTGTATGTGCATGTGTGTATTTTAATTTTTTTTTGTAAGACCTTTAAACTCAAAAAAAAGCAAAATATGTCCAATGCACCAATTTTGAGCAGTGGGACATTAGTTTGCAGTATTTGGCATATGGTGAGGTACTGTTTCTGAGATTCAAACAAAATGAAGGCTGTGAAGGCCAAAAAGGGAAAACAGCAAAACAACCTACAAATGAGTATCAGTTGTTTGGCTTATTGGTTGACGAATAAGCTTATTGGGGTGGCTTTTGGATGACCAGAAATTTATGTCTATCTTACTCTTTAGAAAATGGACTGTATCAATAAATGAAGAACAAACTATTTGTAAGCTAATTCTCTCTTTTTGACTCATTATGCTCTATTTCTAAATGGTAGATTACATTAATGTGTGAGATCCTGATGAGTGTACATTCTGCCAAGATGTACATACAGCACAAAAGAAAGGAGAAGAGAGTCAATCACCTGCTCTTACACTAATATGCTTCTAGATCTGGCTTACAAGAGTCTAGGCCATTGGTTACTCATCAGGTACCCTAGGGACATTACCAGAGTCTACCTTCAATCCCTATATGGAAAGAGAGGTTGGAGAAGGAGTGAGCTTAGGAGGTTTTCATACTATTGAACTAATGTTTGCCTATTTGGGGAAAAAGAGAAGGATTCACTGAGTCTGCATGGCCTCAGTTTTGTTGCTCTGGAATGGTATTGAAATAGATGTGAGCAAATGTTCTGGGGTTCCAGAGTTTTACGTGCCCACGATGGTTCAAACCACACAAGCATCTGCTCAGTACTTCTTCATAGTGAAGGGTGCCAAGCTATGGAGGGCATGAGTTAGAAGCTCCCTTGTTATCTGCCACTTGCATCCTCACCTATTCCCAGCAGCATTGACTTTGTCCTATTTTGGGTTTTGTAGATTTACAGGACATCACTATATACCTCTGACTGAGCTGAAAATTGTTATATAGACCAGGCTGGCCTCAAGCTCACAGAGACCTGCGTGCTTCTGCCTCTTCTGTGCTGGAATTCTTAATGGTGTCCATACCATGCAGGCCCTTGGCTTTTTTCCCATATAACATGTGTCTAAGGAAAGTCTGAGGTGGGAGGACAGAATCAATAATACTTATTTAGCCAGACCATGCAGAACCATGCTCATGGAGCACATACTGCTGTGTGAACAATTGATAAAGTTCTACCCATTGTTAAATTGGGAGAATTAGAGTGGCTACCTTACCTTACCTGGCTCCCACTGTGTCTGTAAAGAACATTTCCATGTGTTTTTGAGGATATGTCACTCCAAGAGGGAAGCCAGGATCTTATCCTCAGTGGTTTGTCTGGTCACTATCTGGATTTAGGACAGTCTTAATAGTGTCTGAGCATCACACTGTCCATACACATGTCATATAATCTGAATATGGCATGGCATGCTTCATAGCTCTAGGTTTTTTCCCTATATGTGCTAAAGTTGATTTTCAAAGGAAGCAAAATGTCAACAAACTACATTATCTAATAAGGCTTTTGTGAAAAAAATCAGGAGAAAATGAAAGAGACTGCCATGTGCCTTCAAAATACTTATTTGTCAATGTATCTCTTGTTCCTTATTGCAGTAAGTTACCATAAATGTAGTGGCTTAAAAGCACACAGTCTTTATTATCTCACAGTGCTGAAGGTAAGATGTCAAAAATGGATCAAGGTTAAAATTAAAAAAGTATTACCAGAGCTGAATTCTTTCTGGAGTATCTAAGAGCAGGGAATTCGAGCCCTTAGCCTTTTCAATTTCTCGAAGCATCCTGTGTTCCTTAGTTCATGGTTTCTCATTCCATTTTCTAACCCAGCAAACTATCCTTTGCATATTTCAGCTATAAAGTTCCTGTCTACTCACTCAAATTATACTGTGTAGGCTTCTGCTAATAAATTGTCTTCTGAGACAGGGGAACCCTAACTGTTTCCTCATGTAGTGCCACCTCCCTACATCCCTGGCCCCTGACCCACCTTGACATCAAAATTCTATCTTGTTTCATTGTCTTTTCTTGAAATTGTATCTGAAATGATCTTTCTGAGAAAATGTTGGCCCTTGGAGACTTGTAGGATGGGACATAATGCAGATACAGGAGATAGACGACATACTGTTCTGAGTTACCAATGTCTGTTCAAATCCCAGACAGAGAATAGTGCACATAGACTCTACATCTTTCTCACTTCTGAGACTCAGGTTCGTCTTTCTGAGATCGGCCTGCTTCATGATGTGCTTTGTAAATCCAGAATTCAGATGGTGAGGTGGCATAGGAGCTAGCTTTAGAACATCACAGGATAGAACTGGGGCATATTGGCCAAGCTAGAACTGAGAAGCCCCTCTTGTTGGATGTGGTGGCTTCTGCTAAGTAAGGAGCTGGGGCTGGTTTCTGCCACTCTACCTGCTCATTCTACCTTTAATGTTTTTCAGGTTTTTCTCATTTTCTTACTTGCATCTGTCCTGCTAATTTCATCTTTTGCACCACCCATAGTAATAGATGTATCAGAGATCTTACTACTTGTTGGTATCACATTGCAACTAGGTGGTCAAGACTGATGACTACATCCTAACTTACAGACTGTGAGGAAACCCAGTATATATGTAAGTTTTCCCTTGTTTGCTTAAAGAGAAACACAATCACACAATCACCAGTTTCTGGATTTCTCCTATTCTTGTTGACTGGAATATGCTGAAGTCATATGTTTGAAGGCTGAAAATTTTCTGCCAGCCTGAAGAGGCAATGAATATCTGATATTCATTCATCATCATCAATGAAGATGTTGGCTGATGTGATACATTTTTCTGTCACCATCATCTTTATCCTGGAAGTCTTTTCAGTCATAATTGCCTCCCTGCCTGAAACCAGCCTTGAGATCAATATTCAAAAGGACTTCTGCACTCCCATCTCTTTGGAGGTTGCTGTAAATTTCTTTTATAGGGTCAACATTTAACATAAAACCTGCTGTAGAGTGAGTGACTGATAACTAGTAAGGTGGGGGCACAGCTGTTGTAACTACTACCATTTCTACTATCAGCATCTCTTTACTCTTATGCTGTGATTGGACTGAGGCACTATTCTGTGTTTCAACTCCTCAGAGCTGGCATGAACATTCAATTACGTAATGAGAGAGAGAAGCATACTATGTTGTATAAAAACAGAAGATATTTTTGAATGTGGGTAATAGATTTTCTCTATTTTTACTACCATGAGGCTCAACTAAAGCCCTTAAGCCAGGCTATACAAGTGCCTTGCCAGTTCTGGTGAGCTTGTTGACCTGAGCTGTGATGCATACAGGTCAAGGTTATATATCCCTTGACATTGAGGATCTACCTTAAAACATTGAGGACAGGGAATCTATAACTTCACAGGGAACTAGAGTTGTAGGTTGAAAAGCCAGTTTTCTAATCTCCTTAAATAGGATTGTCTTTGTTTCTGTTGCTGTTATAAACATGATGAGGAAAATAAACTTAGGTAGTAGTAGGCTATTTCGTCTTACAGCTTACAGTCCACCATAAAGGGAAATCAGAGCAGAAACTCAAGGCAGGAATCTGAATGTGGGAACAAAAGCGGGAACCATCAAGTAAGGCTCGTATTGGCTTGTTCTCCTTCACTCTTCCAGGACAACCCTCCTAGGGTTGACGCCACCCACAGTGGGCTGAGGCCTTGTATCTCAATCATTAATCAAAAAAAAAAAAAAAAATGGCCAACAGATTTGTCTACAGGCCAATCTGATTAAGGAATTTTTTTCAATTGAGATTCTCTCTTCCCATGAAAATCTAGCTTTTGTGAAGCTGATAAAATCTAATTAGCACAGGAACCAAGCACTAATAGCACAGTAGTTAAAACATGAATTAATTTTTTTCTTCCTACTCAACATGAGGGAAGGAGCCATTCCATCAAGCTGCTAGATTTGCTTTTCCTCCTTTCAGTTTGTAGTATTTTATAACGCCGTTCTGTGTGCCTTAATTCACTGTCAAACCAGAAAAATATCAAACCATTTTCATCAAATGAAAAGATGAACTTTTACCTCCCAGTATAAAGCACATTCCAAAACTCCCAGCGTGAATACTTTTAGTATTTAAAACCAATTTATTATTTAACAGCAGTTCAGAATAATACTAAAAATGAATCATTGAGAACCATAAATACAGCTCATAATGTTACCATCACATAATGAATATGCCAATTCACGTGGAATTGAATAGTAGGTTTATGGAAGAAGAAAATGAAAGTGGACTTAAACCGTAGTACAGTGGCTTCCTGCCGTGTGGGATTCACTGATTCCATAATGTTCCCATCCCTAAGAACCGACTTCTTGGATGTTGGCCTGAGCGTATACCATCTCTGTTTGATTTGCCTAGCAATGACTAGTGGTTTAAACCACCCAAGTGTGCTCTCTGGTCTTGCTTTCATGCCTTTTGTTGTTGGTGGGTTTTTTTTGTTTGTTTGTTTGGTTGGTTGGTTGGTTTTTCAAGACAGGGTTTCTCTGTGTAGCCCTGGCTGTTCTGGAACTCACTCTGTAGAGCAGGCTGGCCTCGAACTCAGAGATCCGCCTGCCTCTGCCTCCCAAGTCCTGGGATTAAAGGTGTGTGCCATCACCGCCTGGCTCTTTCGTGCCTTCTACTAACCATTTTGCCACAGTCTGTAGCCAAAACTACTTTTTCACTAAAGACATAAACAAAAGCAATGTTTTGATTAAAAGTGTCAACTGGGTTGTCTCCAAACCCACACATCTTCCATGTCTCACTGCCCAGTCTGAGCTTTTGAGATGTATGTTCCAAAATGACATTACAGCCATCTGTTTTTTTTTTTTTAAAAAAAACATTTTTTTTTTGTTCTAAGTGAAGTGACATGAGTGAGCTCAATACCTCAAATGAACCTCAAGCCAGTCCCACAAAAGATTACTCAACCTTCCCCAGGGCAAAGGCATAGGCTAACACCACAAAGGCATATGCTAAAATAGAATCCCCAGGGTCTTCTTGTCCCCTGGGTCACATTACTGTTTTGAATCTGAGATGTCTCAGGCCACATCTACTAATAGTGTCACTCCCTGGGCCAAGCAGATACAAACCATCACAGGTCTCTAACACGCAAGATGTTCCCTTCCATGTGAACCCTTCACACCTCTTTTATTTTATAAAGTGAGAAAGTGAGGTCAGAGCCTGAGGGATGTTTTGCTTAATGTTAGATTATGATGTCAGAGTGAAACCACGGATTAGCCCTATGTCTCAGTGTGGCCCTTTCAGTTGTCACACATATATCCCTCCATTGACCACCTTGGGTAACACACCTGATTTTCCTGAGTCTTATCTTGTTTGTTGAGCCATTAGATATTATGATCTTTTCTGTCTTGATATCATAGGAATGTTTGGAGGGGCCATGTATATAAGAAACAGTATAAAACTTTTAAAAAACATTAGTGCCATATTAAAATAAGACATTATTAAATACTGTTGTTTATTTAATAAATGAGACTATCTTACTGGAGAAGTCAGATTTTATCACTCTGGATACAGGACAAGATGGCAGAGTGGTTAGAGGGATATATTAAATCAATGCAGACCCCTTGGGATCAGCTCAAGAATCTTATGTCCAGAGAGTTCTTCAGCATAACAATCAGAAGCAACACTTAGGAGCAAGGTTGTTTCCTTGGTATCCTTCATACTAGGAAGCCACTACCAAGTATTACAGACAGACTCGCAATTTACTGAGGATACTCCCCAACCAGTTCCAGCTAGTGTCCACTTATTCTCAAATTCATAAAGCTCTCGTTTAAGATGCTATAAACTATTCTGATGGTGCCACATGAGACAATCATCATTTCCTTTGTCTGTTTATTTATTTTTATGTAAAACTCAATCATAGTAAAGAGACAGAGAAGCTACATATAGACTCAGAACTGATGGCATCTTTATTTAATGATATAAATTCTGTCTTCTTGGTTTAAAAAGGTAATAGTCATGTGGCAACGCTAATCAAAGAGTTCCCAGGATCTCCCAAAAGAAATGTTCGTTTTTCACTTAAGTAACTCAAAATGCTATGATCTTTCGTTATGCAAATTATTATGGAAGAATTAATCACTGGGTATCATTCTTCTAAGACAACCCCTACTAAGCGATCTCAAATTCTTCCAAAGGAACTCTACCCTTCAGATAAGGCTTTGGTACCTTAAAAAAAGTTCCCTGAAGTTGTTAACACTTGACGTTGTTAATCACATATAATTTAGTATATTAACCAGCCTTTCAAGGCCTTCATGAAATAGCTGTCACAGGCTAAATTTCTAAGAGAAAGAGGTTTGTGTATCTCACTTGTGGAGGCTTAAAATTCAGACAAATGCTATGGGCCTTGGTAATGCCATCACTGAAGCACTTTGTAGGGAGATGCATCACATGAGATTTGTGTATCAAGGGTCATATCTCAAGCAGAGTGCTGAGGGGGTTTTCCAAGCAAGGTTATCATAAGTGGATCCAGAAAGGCAGTATGAAGTACACTTTAAATCTTAAACCAATTTTAAGGGCACTCCTTCATGACCTAAAGACCTGCCTGTTATTAGAGTTTCCAACCATCCCCTAATCCTTCTATCTGTAATAACAAGCCTCCAACACTTACTTGGACCTTCAGGAATACCTGTGGACAGTGATAATGTTTCCAAAGTACTCAATTCCATATGAAAGCCTTCTGAGTTCTTACTCAAGTGAGAAGATCCAAAATAGCAGATTGCATGGTACATTGCAAACTTTGTGAGTTCCTTACAGAATACTGGGTGATTTCATATTACTGATGTCAAATTTGTGCAGTCTTTTGGATATGAATTATCTTATTTAACCTTCAGAACCATTTATATGGAAGAACTGGTTGTGTCTCCATTTTATAAAGAAACTAAAACTTAAATATAGAAGATCACGTGGCCACTGTCACATATCAGGGAATCACTGTGACAGAGGTTTGAGCCCAGAAGGTGCTCAGTCCAGGGGTCATGTTCCAATCATCACATTGTGCTGTGGGAATTATTAAAAAAATGAATCTACCTCACAGACTCTCTTTCCCTCCAGAGCACATTCTAATGCCAGTACCGTCCGACTTCAACACTAAGTCCCAGCGGGTCTTGCTATTTTCTCCCAGCTAGCAGCAACATCTCGCTCACATGCAACACTTTAAACACCCCGACAATTATTCATCTAGCTAGCGCTTAGAACCCGGTAAAGCAAGACTCTTAAGGCTGAATTATCTAATCAGGTTTCTATAATAATAAGATCATGATTACAAGATGCCAATATAATAATTTCAATGTCAAATTGAGTGGAAGTGTCCTGCAGCCCCACTTGGGTCTGTGTTTGCTTCCGCTGGAGGTTAGATATGGACCTATAAAATGAAATGGTTGAGCACAAAGAGAAAAGATGCCAAGTAGGTTTCTATCAAGGCATCTATTTACTTGGGGATATTTTGAAAATTTTTAGGCAGGCAATAATGAAACCAAAAATCTCCAGGCACAAGGTATATACATAATGTAAACAAGGCAGCAGACAAGAGACGCCAAACTCAAAGTTCCCAAGCAGGTAGGCATGTTCACAAGTCAGAGGGTCCTCAGGCAAGTAGGCGTGTCAGTAGCCAGGTGTAACTTCTACCCACTGTCTTCAAAGGCGGATTGCAGTGTAGCGGGCCATTGTTTAGTCCCAGCAGGTGGTTACCTGCAGGCTCAGGCTGTCAGCTCTGCTGTGGAGCTGAGGGGGTGAGAGGGATCCAACACCAAATGATAAAGACAAATTTTGACCCAAAAATTTAACCTTGTAAAAAACCTTAGCCTAATTATAACCACACGGGGTCTGATTCATCTTCATCATCTGCCTCCATGATGAAGATCCTTCTCCTCCTCCTCCTCTCTGACTTTCTCCTCCTCAAACTCTAGCTACACTTCTCTATTCCTGTCCAATCACAGGCCTGTCACTGCCCTAATGTGATTGGACAGAGAAAATGTTGCAATAACACTGCTTAGAGGCCTTTGCAAGATTTAACAATCTTTATGGTGATGGTCAAGATGGGACTGAGGCTAAGGGATGATGGCACAGCCTGTTCCAACATTTAAATACCTTTGGTTGAATTACTTTAAGTTATGTCTTTGCTCTGCCACAAATTTATGTACACTGTGTGTGTGTGTGTGTGTGTGTGTGTGTGTGTGTGTGTTCAAACTCATTCCTCCTTTGTCTAACTTCTTGAACAACTTCAACTACTTCTTGTTGATATCCAAAAGTAGGTGAGACTTGCTGGAATTGCCTTACATCTCTGACCTGTATCCTTATGTGGTTATAGCGCTCTAGGGAGACACACTGAAACTCCAGATTTTCATGGTGTGGAATATTTAAGCTTTCTACCATAACCTGGTTACAGGATAGAATTTATTTCTCATTCTTGGTCTATAGGCTCTGGGATGGTTGGCTTTGCCCACCCTTTGTAACTAATATTTCATATACACTTATTCCATGAATAATAATTACATTCAGCTATGGTAATGAGAGATGTAGTCTATCTTCTTTGATGTATTGGCCTCTGCTAAGGGTCCATTGAGAAAGGGCACTACTCCTAGTAATAATAGCAAGCTACGCATAGAAATATTGATATGTTTATAGCTGAGATTCAGAAGACCAATATTTCCTGGATATGATTCACAGTACAAACATGGAGGATCTGAGACCATAGGGAGAAGAAGTTTCTGACTTACCACACTTTCCTTTTGGAGCCCTGAGGTAGGGCTGCCATGTGGTGTGTGCCTATCTTTCCTCCTGCACAATGGCTTGGATGCCATTTGGATATTTCTTCTTCTGTAGCAGGGATGCTACAGAATTATGTACCATTATTGCATACATATCTAAGTTTTTATTAGTGTACATTCATTACACATAAATACCTTTGCACTCAAGTAGGGTTTATACTTTGATCATAGTCATTCTATTTTTAAAGCTTTTCTATTAGTTCTTTGAGAATTTTATACAATGTGCTTTGATCATACTCTCCTGCTCCAAACTCTTCCTAGATCTAGCCCTCCTTCCTTTCTCATCTTTGTGTCCTCCTTTTTCATTTGCTTTTCATCTCTCAAGTCTAATTTGTACTGTTTATATCTTCTTGTGTGTGCGGTCTTTCACTGGAGTGTTGTCAGCTTAGCAGGGACTACACTTTTAGAGAAATCTGAGTCTTCTCTTAATAGCTATCAATTACCAATAGCTGCCTGGCTAAAAGTGGAACTATGTGGCCTCTTCCCTTCTCCATGCTGCTGTTGTTCTCTCTTGAGCTTCTGGAGAACTTGTGTGTGCTGCCACAACCACTGTGAGTTCATGTATACAGCTTCTCTAATGATTTTGGAACATACTAATTCCTTTGTCCTCCATCATGCCCGGCTTTTCTAGTTTTTCTGCCCTTTCTTCCATAAGGGTTCCTCTGCCTCAGTAGAGGTTATGTATGATATAGACACCCCATTTAGGGATGAAAATTCCACACTTTAATTCTTTGCATGTTGAGCAATTGTGGGTCTCTATGTTAATCACTATTTACTACAAATGGAGGTTTTTCTTATGAGAGTTGAGAGATACATTAACCTATGGATATAATGATAAATCTTTAAAGCTTGGTTTAGTACTATGTCCATTTAGTAGAATAATAACAGGCTGTCCCCTCAGGCCTATGACCTATCTTGCCATAGATTCTCTGTCTGATAATGGTGCCAGGTATAGGTTTCATAGAGAGAGACTTAAATCCAATCAGAAAGTCTATCGTTTGCTGGTGTGATGTTTAGTCTACTGTTGCATCCTTGGGCATGTCTTGCCAAGAAGGTCGTTATAATAGTATGCTAGGTTCACAGCTTTGTAAAGTTGATGACTACTTTTTTTTTCCTCTGGTAAGTTGCACAGCACCTTCTAACACTGTAAAAGTTAGCCCGCAGGGATAAACTTTATCTATTAATCTCTTAATTATCTATTCATCTGGGTGAGTACCAGCTTTATTTCTCCATGTTCTGACCCAGGTATGTAGTGTCTTCTTTCTTATTACTCTCTTCTTGCCCCGTTCTCTCAGTCTCTTTCCTTTTCCTAGTCTGACTTTTACTTCCATATTATATATCTATGATATATAATCCAGGATCCATATATGAGAGAAAACATTATATTTGTCTTTCAGATTCTGGCTTATCCTGTTCAATATAACAATATCAAGTTTCATTAATTTCCCTGAAAATGACATAATTTTGTTCTCTATGACTGAAGCAAACTTTACTGTGCATCTACACCTTATTTTCTTTATCTATTAATCTGTTGGTGGGTATTTAGGCTGATCACATAATGGACCATGTGACTAGAATTTCTATCAACATGGACATATGGTATCACTATTTTATGTTGACTTAGATATCTTTGGGTACCCATAATCGTGTCTAGAATAATTTATATTCCCATCAGCAAGGTATGAGGTCCCATCCTATCCTTACCAGCAGTTTTAGTAGTTTGTTTTCTTAAGGACATGAATGGATGAGACTTTTCCTGTTCTTGTTTTATGAGTAAAGAAGCCAACACTCAGTAGGGTTACATTGCCAGACACATTATCAATCAGTAAGCTGAACAAGTCCTCACATCTGAATTCTTCAGGGTACCTTATATTTCAGTCCAACATTGAGAAATGCTTACATCATCGCTCCTTCTATAACATCAGGTATATCTTACTAAAATGTGTTGGGCTGAAACTTGAGAGAGTAATTATGTTTAAAATGAAGAAGTAAAAGATCAAATTGGAAGGTCTGTGCATCTAAGAAAATAACTTGAGTTCTATCCATGCCATTTGAGAGCTGGGTGGTAGCATCCTACAAATGGATCAGTAAACCTAGAAACATAAATGCATCTCCTTTCTGAAGCCATGCATGTGTCCAAGAAAGAAGAGCTATTTGGAGCAGGTTTGCTCAGCTAGATCTTACAGCGCATCTTCTTAAATAAAGAACCCGTTTTTATCCTTTCTCAAGAGCAAGAAGTCTAGGGAAGAGATGGCACTGCCTAGCACACATTATTAGCCTTTCCCTGTCCCCCAGCATGAACCAGAAGACCCCTGAAAGTTGACCCAGCCTTAGATGCCACCCAACTTAGATCTGTGAAAAATAGCCCATCTGAATAAAGAACTACTACAGCCCTGGTGCTATGACTTTAAAATCTGTTGGCTTCATATTCTTAGTAACTAGATGAATGGGACTGGCTTTCAATGGATCGCTTTTGTAGTATATGAAATCTACACTTAGAAAACTTACCTTACCAAAGCCACATGAGCCAGTAAAAGGAGGGTCAGTGTATGAAAATACTCCTTCAACACAACAGGTCGGCAATAGCTTTGGGTTCATACACTTTTCTTATTCTTCATCATAATTAAAGAAGACCATGAGACAGCACTTACTTTTGTTTATTTATTTATTTTTGCAAAAATTTGCCATGATTCTTGTAGCCACTTATTTTTGGCAAAACCCTTTTTGGGTTATTCCTGTCTTCTACATAAGGCACACCCAGGTAGGGATCTTTTGGAAATAAGTGGTACACTTAATGTAATGGGAGAGGAATGAGGCACCTTGGGAAGCCTCAGGTTCTATTGACTGGATTTATGCCATGACCTGAGGAACTGGAAACAATTCTGGAGTAAAACTGGTAGGCAAGGCAAAGATAGCAGGGATGGCCCTCACTCAGAACCACGCTCCTTCATTTCATTAGGTGCTGACTGGCCATGCCTTTCTGAAAGGCCCAAGGACAAGTCTTTGGGAGAAAATAGTAACTGTTCAAAAGATGGGCTTAAATGAGTTCTGAGCGTCCACGCTGGTCACCAACCGCAGGGTAGAGAGTGCGAGAATACTCAACACATGTGCTGTTTCTGGGCGGAGTCCCCTGCACCGTGTTCCTGGAAAAATGCTTATTTCAGAATTGTAAAAGCACCAGAGTATACACTGAAGGGTTGGGTTTCATGGTACCTTTAATTTTGGGTGAAAAGAATGTGTTTAGTTACAGATGGCAGTTGGGAGTGAAGTGGGTGGGGGGAAGAAAACAGAAGCTTCACTTTGTTTCTGCTTAGAATCTAGGAACCATGATAACTCATAATTAGGACAACTAATTTTTTCAGCCCTTACTTACATATGCCAAGCCTTTTAAACACCACATCCTACTTAATCCTCCTGACAGCTGCGGTAAGTAGGTCTAACCCAGGCTGAGACTCCAGCTTGTCCTTCATGAAAAAAAAAAAAAAAAAAAAAGCTGAGCTCGCTCCTCAGACTACTCTGCGCAACTTCCCTGATATAGCCAGGAAATGGTGTGCCCCAGTCAACGTTCTATTGCTGTGAAGAGACACCATGACCAGAGCAGCTTTTATAAATGAAAGCATTTAATTGGGGCTTGCCCACAATTTCAGAAGTGTAATCCATTGTCAGCATGGTAGGGAACATGGCAGCACACAGGCAGACATGGTACTAGAGAAGTAGCTGAGAGTTCTACATCTGGATCAGTCAGCAGCAGCAGGGAGAGAAAGCCACTGGGCCTGACTCAGGATTCTGAAATACCAAATCCCACCCTCAGTGACACACTTACTCCAAAATGGCCAGGCCCATCCCCAACAAAGCCACACAGCCTAATCCTTTCAAATAGTGCCATTCCCTAAGCATTCAAATATATGAGCCTGGGGGGGGGGGGGCATTCTTATTCGCTACAACAACTGGCTGCACCTGAAACCAGCCTTTGCTTTTAATAGCTCTTTCTATAGGCAATTGTGAAGCACTGTTTGCCGAGGAGCACTTGGGTGTATCTGTGCTTAGCATCTGAAACTGGACCTTGATCTCAAGTGCTCAGGAGTGGGAAGGCAGCCCTGTAATGATGAAGTTTACCCAGTAGAAGACAAGTCTCTAACATACAGTGTATATCGTTTATAGAAAAATCTCTAGATGACATGTTCCCTTTTAACAGCACAAAGGGACTATTGGCTGCAAATTGCAGGAGAAGCATGTAAGGTCAGTCTGGAAGCTCTGGCCTTGAATCACTACTTTACTTACCAAGTCTTGTAATTAAAATAAGAGAAAACTCAGGCCATTTCCTTTTATATAGTAGATTTCCAAAGAACATTTGTTAGGCATTGTTTAAATCCTCTCTCACTCTTCATGGGAGGAAAGGGGCCAGTAAAAGTTTATATCTTACCTCAGGTAATGCTGTAGATTCATTAAATAAACACTGTTTGAAAGCATGAAGGAAGATGGTGAGGGGCAGTTTCAAATTAGCGGAAAGCAATAAACATGATTATCCAAGAGACAAGTACCAGAGAGTAAGAGATAGCCCCATGGAGGAACATAACTTTGGTTGATTCAGGTGATGTTAGATATAGCTGCTTGGCTGACAAAGATTAGGCTCTCTGTTGCTCCTTACAAAATGTTCTGGGCATACATATGTGCATATGTGTGTGTGTGTGTGTGTGTGTGTGTTTGTTTATATATATACACACAAATATATACACACACATATATATACATACATATATGTATGTATATATAGTGTAATTAGAGATGCATACAACATTTCTAATTGTCAGAAAAAAGAGTGAGCCCCCATTTTTTTCCTCCAAATGTTCATACTGTCTCTACTTCTGATGCAGGATATTGCAATACAGATGAAGCCAAGGTTGCAGGTCTTAAGGCCTTTCTGAGGAGAAAAAAACTCAAACACAGCCACATATGTTTGTGACAAAAGATATGAAAGAGAAGTCTCTATAACTGGAGGATTTTGATACTATGAAAGGAGAGTCTTTCTTGTTGCCTATTAATAGAATCCCAGGATCCTACTCTTTGTCCTGGAACTTGGCAGTGTCCTTTCACTGGGACCCAGGGATACTTTTCTACCTCTTGATTCTGTTTAGCCTCATGATTTGCTTAAACCATCAGGATGCTGATGGATATGATCCAAAAGAGCTTTAACAGCCCTTGTGTAAATGGCTCTTCTTCCTTGGCTCTCTGTCAACTGCCATGAAGAGGGACTATGGGTAATCTGCTTGTTTCTGAAGACTATGACACAAACAGCTGAGGCATCTCCAAAGAACTCTGCAGACCATTCTGTAGAATATTTTGCTCTGAAAATAACGCTTGACTTTGAAGAGACTGAGCCTTTGCTAGACTTTGCAAGCAAGTTAATAATACACCTTGAGATCATTTAAAACTAATTTTCAATTTTCTGTTCTATTTTGGACTCAGCCTGGTTAAGTTTAATCCCCCTTTAAAAAACAATGTAGCCAACCATACTCTGCCTTGGGCTTTACATTTAGTAAGCTTTTATAACCTAAGGTAAATGTATAGCTTTAATCATGAACTCTGTGTTCCTACACACCACTGACCCATAAGAATGTATGTGTGCATGTGTGTGTTGTGAAAATCATACACTGAAAATAGCCAACAGCTGAAAAAAAACCTTACACAACTAATATTCCATAAATGTTGGAAGTCACACGTGGATATAAGTTGATAACATCTGTGTGTGGTTTTGTTGAATGTTATTCTGGATCAATAAAGTAACTTATTTTCTTTTAAAACTCTGTTAAGGATTTTTGTAGAAAAGCATCTTTCCTTCCATTCTCATACTTTGTTGTTTGTGTGCTGTTCAATAAATGTAGACAAAGCATTTTGTTAATAGCAGGTAACACAGACAGACAACAGGATAGAGACAGAGCTCTCTCTCTCTCTCTCTCTCTCTCTCTCTCTCTCTCTCTCTCTCTCTCTCACACACACACACACACACACACACACACACACACACACACACACACACACACATACACACACACACACACACACACACACACACACACACACACCAGAATACAACAGACATGATGCTATGGAATACAAATTACAGATGGAAGACAGAAAGAAAGAAGTAGAGAATTCAAGTCTGGGCTTGCTTTCATTCTAAACTATTCCATGATTTCATTCCTTAACAGCATGCACACATCCTTGCATCTATATCAGTGGTTCTTAACCTTCCCAATGCTATGATCCTTTAATGCAATTCATAATGTGTGGTGACTCCCAACCCTAAAACTATTTCATTGTTACTTCATAACTGTAATTTTGCTCCTGGTATGAATTATAACATGGGTATCTAATATGCAGTATATCTGATAAGTGACTCCGAAGGAGTTGTGATCCACAGACTGAGAACTTCTGATCTATATAATGAATGAATGCTATTTTAAGCAACAGAATTTAACAATGGCTTGTCTCACATAGATTTTTTTTTGTAGCAATAGCTACATAGTATGTATATGACAGCAGGTGGATATTGATATCGTAGTAGTAAGATTATAAGTGATAGCTTATTTTGAGTTTTCAAATCAAACCTTATTTTACAACCTTCTCTGAAGCAGGGGTGTCCCATAGGAGATAAAGTTTTATCTGTTCCTTCTGCCTGATCAGTTGTAGGTTATGTGTGTTTTATCTTGGTAAGTTCATGTAGAGTTGACCATAAAAGGACCACACTATCATAAATTTCAATGTTTTGGTTATTTTGTTTGTTTTTATCTTTTTTTTTTTTTATAAGAATCTCACTTTGTAGCCATGGCTGGCTTTGAACTTACAGTGATTCTCCTGCCTCAGCCTCATAAGTGCTGGGATTATGGACATGAGTCACCATTCCCAGTTTGTTATTATTATTTCTCGTCATCTTTATTTATATTTATATAAAATAATATACATAATTATATTTATATTATTTATATTTATCTTATAAGACAAATCAAAGTAGCAAGTTTTGTGTGAACAAATTCTGATATGAAAACACAGTGGATAAAATGATGATATTCCATTAAAGAAAACATAACAATAAGCAAACAGAAATAATGTTAAAATGCAACATGTTGTCACATGACTTTCTCAAAGTTCTTTACTGTTAATTATGCCTTCCCACATTCCTTGCTCTACCTTCTCCTCCCATCTGCCACACCACTCAATCTTTCTGGCTCCAGTGATACCCACTATTCCTTCTCCCCATCTAAATTCCACCTCCCCTTCACTGAGAGTCATAAACTTATTTTGACTCTCAGTCATTTATTTATTTATATTTTCTAATGTGTGTGTGCATGTGTATGTGTATATGTATGTCCATGCACATGAGTACAATGTGTATTGAAGTCGGAAGATAACATTGGGTCCCCTGGAGTTATAGACATATAGTTTTAAGCTACCCAAGTTACATGCTGAAAGCTGGATTTGAGTTCTTTATAAGAATAACAATTTCCTTAACCAAATAGATCGCTCACCAAACCCTCTAATTTTTATTATAGAAATCTCTTACACATTTAAATGTGTCCCTAATCATTTAATTTTAGACTGTAAATCTATGACTGATTTCCTTCTTTAGGGTAAGGCTGTGGAGATTACATCTGAGGAAAGATGCCTGCTCTTAACATGTTTTTCCTGTTATTTTTAAACATATATAATAATCACTAGGTATTAGCCCACCCTTTTGAGTAGATTTCTGCAGAAGAACAAAGACATACTGTCTTTAGTGATGCTATATAGACATGTAGATGCTTCCTTAATTCTTAATGATGATTCTATAAGAATTCCTAAAATTATATTAGTAAGTATTAAGATCGTTTACACTAGGATTGCCATTAAGCCCTCTCTGATGTCACAGCTGCAGTGAGGAGAATTGTGCCAGTCTTCAAGTATCATGAGTTAGTTGCTTCTGAGATAGAAAGCAGGCATCTACAACTTAGAGCACCTTCTAAGAGCTTGGAAAAAATTAACCAAAAGTCATAAAAAGGGAACCAAGGATTTACTATAGGCACAACGACAAAAGATAAAATATTGACTGGGTCTATTTATACAATACTTCAATTATAACTCAGTTATAGTATTTAACTCTCCATGAATCTGTAGAGCTAGTAACAGGTAATGAATACTCTTAATGGATATGCATGTAAACATCCTCTGTTGTATAGTTCTTATCAAACATATCACTTGAATTTATGTTTGAACTTCTAGTGGACTTTTGTAAAATAAAAAGGGGATGCTTGGGTAAACCACCTGATCTATTCTCCTAGAAAAGGTACAAACGACTAGGAAAGATTATATTGCATGGCATTGGGAGTAACAGCACTATTATTGTTATATCAGAGCAGAAGAGAGCGGAGAGAACTTTTTAGAGAGAACTTTCTTAGAGAACTTTATAGAAAACAAGAGAAGAATTTTTTACAGAGAACTTTGCAGTTAAGGCTTAAACCACTTTTCAAGGTCTCCCCTTTTCTTCCTCTGACTTCAACCAGCAGGCTGGAAGTTAGAGCTTGCAGCTCCTTCAGAAAGAGAACAAAGGCTACTTCACTGAATCCCTGCTGTTTTACTAGGAGGTGCTAAATGCCAGAAACTGCAGTTTTCTGTCCTCAGGAACTCAGACAGGCAGGTCAGCTATCTCAGCAAAGTGACTCAGACTTTCCAGGTAAACCTTTTATTATTAATCAGCAACCCTAAATATCTCTCAAGACCAAGTCTTGTCCCCGCTAACTATGTTCTTCCCCTCAGCTACCTTCAAGAAAGCTCCAGAAAGAAGAGCTACCAGGACTGACCCGGCACACGTGGATTGTTTTTTAATTTTTTGAGACTGGAGTTGAGGTCTATCAGATAATATGTCCTCAATAATGATCCATGTGCTGTTGAGAAGACTATGTATGCTTCAGCCAGTAAATGGGGTGTTCTGTAGGTGATTGTTAAGTTCATTTGGTCTAGACATAAGGTCTCCTGTACCTTGTTGATTTTCTGCCTGGAAGATTTGTATGTTTCTGGACATAGGATTTCAAAACTCCCAACCAGCATTGTATCAATGTCTATATTTCCCTTCGGTCTGATAACATTTGCTTTCTATGTGAGTCTTGTTATATTTCTTTCAGTCCTACACAGAAATGTTATTCTTACTGCCAAATTGACCCTTTGTCATTATACAATGATCCTCCTCGTTTTATCTCACTGCCCATGATTTAGTCTGTTACCTCTTATGTGACTGTGTCTGCTGAGTGTCTCCTTATGTTCTCATTTATGTGAAATATCTTACTCAGTTGTTCACCTTTCATTCTGTGTGTGCCCTCAGATATGTGGTCAGTTTGGATAGAAGTCATATAGTAAGATTTTGACTTACGTCACCTGATCCACTCTATGTCATTTAGTTAGATAATTTGAAGCCATGTATTTGGATGCATTTAGTCAGTTTGTACATTTTCTTCATTATATTATATTTTCAATCTTGTAATTTATTTCTCTCCTTGCTCTTTTTATTGTCTGCTTTAATGGCTAAATTACTGGTTTCTCCTTAGTGGTATGTTTTCAGTTCTTGTGTCTGATTGTTTATTTAAGTTTTTGTTTCTTTAGAAACCATAAGACTTATAAATAAACCCCTTAACTATAACACACAATTTAAAAATAACGGCAGCTAAGCAATTATAAAGATAAGAGAAACAAAACAAAAAGAAGATATAATAAAGGCATTTGCACAGATTCTTCCCACACTGAGTGTTCTACTATCTTACTTTATGTCTTTCCAGACTGGCTATCTGCTCTCATTTTGAGCAACGTTATCGTTTGATGATTTTGTGTATATGCTGCAGGGATTTTTAGTTTACATGCTACATTTAAAATAAATATTAGACCATTGAACATTGTTCTGCATTTTCTGTGGGGTTTTAAAACTACACGTGTTTTTAGTACTCAGATGCCTTTTTCTTTCCTTTGGAAGAGTTAATGTGATGGAGACACTCTCTGCTGGCCCCTGTTTGGGGATTTCCACATCACTGCTCTATTTCTAAAAGATTGCTTCACTTAATGCTATATTCTGTGATGCCATTTTCCTCCTTAGGCTCATGAAATATCTTATGATTTTCTCTCCTGGACTATAAGGTTTTTATTTATTTATTTATTTATTTATTTATTTATTTATTTATTTATTTATTTGCTTGTGTGTTTTTGTTTTGTTTTGTTTTGTTTTTTAGACAAGGGCCTTAATAATAAACCAACAAAAGAAACTATGATAATCAGGCAACACTAAACACTTAGTATGCTTGGCTGGGAAAAGGTTTGTTTGTTTGTTTGGTTGGTTGGCTGTTTTGTTTTGTTTTTAAATAAGCAATGAGAGAACCTATCACAATCAAGTTGGGCATGATGAGGTAGATAAAATCAGTCTGAGCACTGTGAAGGCATCGAAACTGAGGAATATAACTCTGCCCATCTCTCCTTAAGGCTAGATTTCTGGAGGCAATATTAGGGACATCAGCTCCTGATGAACTGCTTCAAATGTGCTACTAGAAATACACAGTTATTGCCATCTGGGGTTCTCGTGAATAATCAGGAAATGAAAGACATTTCTAAGGGAGCTGGGAATGAGGGAAGCTGTGCTTGATCTTAGTTCACCAAGCAGATGAAACTATGTTCACGGGAGAGTTAAAAAAGAAATTGATTCGGCAAAGACTTAGAGACCAGTATGGGACTTTAGTGGTATTTCTGAGCGCCATGGTGGGACATGATCTTTATCAAGCAGGAGCAGCTTTGGTGGATAGTAGAGTCAAGATGACCTTCATTCATGGCAACCTCCCAAAACACCAGGGGCAATGAGCAGTGAGTGAGTGGTGGATATGGAGATAAAACAGTGCATGTAAAGCCCATCAACTTTGTTTTATACAAGCACAATAATTCTCCCAGGTAAACCATGTAAGTTTCTCTACTGAAAACAAAAGCGTGCTAGAGGGTGGAAATTGTTCACCTAGCATGAGGCTTCCACTACAGATGGGTACAACGGAGGAAAATCAGTGGAAATGGCTACAAGTGCAGTTCAGACCTAGAATCTACCAGGCTCCAAGTGAGGTAAAGGCAGGCTGATACAGTGAAAGACCCCCAGAGCTGGGGAGACCCTCACTCAAGTCTCGGGATGATGAGACCACCCAATAACTCACGAGGACCTATCTTGATGCAACAGCATGAGGTTTATTTCAAGGGAAGCCAGATCTGGGGTAGAACATGTGGCCTAGCAGGCCAAAGGAGTTCGACCACGAGCACGAGGAGTAAGGGGTATTTAAAGGGAAAAACCACAAACTAGGGGGGTGAGGGGTTACCAAGGAAACATGACAAGAGAACAATGAGACCCAGCCCCTAGTTGAATCAGGGTCATAAGGAAAACATCCTACACATTCATTATGCACAAGAATGTGGTTTGGTCACAAGATTGTGGTTTGGTCTATACTATTCACTTTATGGC